>CAUYQG010039099.1:0-11383 GCA_963574415.1 Tarsius wallacei | reverse complement strand
CAAGAAGTCATTATTTACTTTATTGTGTGTTCATGAGAAGGAATTCAGAGGTAGATTCAGAGGTGGCTGCAAGGAGACAGCTGGGCTATAAGTTCAAAGACGACTGCACAAATGTCATGAGTATGACTAAAACTGCTCCAGCTGTGGTCACTGCCTCAATGATTTGTGGCACGCTTCAGTCTGTCCTTTTTATGATAAGAAGTACTGCTGTTTAAGAAGTTGTGCCCGCTGGGCTCGGTGGCTCAGCCTGTCATCCCGCGCCTTGGGAGGCTGAGGTGAGTGGATTGCCTGAGCCCGCGGGTTTGAGACCCGCCTGGGCAACTTGGCGAGACCTCATCTCTACAATAATCAAAAATTAGCTGGGCGTGGTAGCGCGCCTGTACTTCCAGCTACTTGGAAGCCTGAGGTTGAAGGATCGCCGGAGCCTAGCAGGTGGAGGCTGTGGTGGCCGGGAGCGGCCACTGCACTCCAGTCTGGGCGACAGAGTGAGACTCCAACTCAAAAAAAACAAAAAGAAAAAAAAAAAAGGAAGTTGTGCTGAACGGGCAGGTTTCATCTCTTTCAGGTGTCAGCTACGGAGACATACACTTCCACCACTCATGAAAGGAGAGAAGTGTGTGTGACCACTTTGGGCGGAAACCGAGTAAGGTATTATGACCTTGGCTAGATTGCTTTGTGGTTGAGAGTCAGATAGATTAAATCCTAAGAAGAATGAATGTCAGTATTTGGGGCGTCTTACAGAAGCTAAGCCCCTCCTGCAGTCCGTTATATACCCCTAAGGCCCTTAAAAAATAGCAGCTAGAGACACAAGGGTTGTTTTTTAGTGGATGGTAGCTTCTAGAAAGAATATTACCTCTTTCCGGAGGATGTCTTTGTGACATAATTTGTTGTGAAAAAACATACATGAGGCATTGGCTAGTTAGTATTCAGGTTCTTATTGCCCTAAATTGGATTTAAGATGCTAAGGAAGGTGATAAGCTGAAAAATACTCTTCTTCAAAGAAATATAGATTACTCTGGATAAATTATAACTTAAAAGCTTCCTCTTGTTTTTATGTTAAGACCATGTGAGAATTTAGAGATGGTATATTGGCAAAGAGTAGCAGATACACCAGAATAAGGTGAGCTCTATAAAAATTGTATCAGACTATGCAGCCATCAAAAATAATGAAATCACATCCTTTGCAGCAAAGTGGATGGAGATGGAGATCAACACCCTAAGTAAACTGACTCAGAAACAGAAAAAACCAAACACTGCATGTTCTCACTCACATGGGTGCTAAACAGTCACAAAGATGGAAATAATAGATATTGGGGACACCAATAAGGGGGAGTTTAGAAGGAAGTTTGCTATCTGGGGAACGGGTCACATGAGACCCCATCACGACACAATATGTCCACGTAAAAAAACATTCACAGGCACCCCGTGAATCTGAAATAAAAATGGAAAAGTGGAATGAATTAATTAAAACATATCCCTGTGCAAGTCAAAAGTGAGAAACCAAAGTCCTCAAACTCCAAGGTGCTAGCCAGAAAGCAAGGTAGCTGAGGCTGCTGACTCAAAAAGTTCCTAAAACATAGGTTGTGTCAACCATGACAACCTCACTCTTAGATATACAGAGCGTCATTGCGGTGGACGAGAGAAGGATGCTGAAAAAAATCAGAAGGATATTGGTTAAATTGCTCCTTTATTGCTTGGAACCAATGCAAATTGCTTGCTGTCATGGAGTTTCCCTTTCTTTCTCCATGCTTTTGATCTCACCTTCCTGTTTTCCCCAATCTCAGATAGTTCAAGGAGAATTAAAGCTTATATAATACATTTTAAGCATGCCGGGAAACTTTGGGAAGACTTAGGAATTTCATCTTTTATAGTTTTATTGAACGCAGGTGCTTCAATTACCTCTGAGCTTGGTTTCATCAGGGGAGAAGAATCTCTCATTCAGCTTGTTGGCTTCAGGTGGGGGTTACAGTGGCGAAAGGAAGGGCAGGTTGTGTGGGGCACTCTTTTGGCCAATACCACAGCTACTGTTGTAGCTTCCATGAATGAATGGATGAATGAATGCTTACTCGATGTTGATGATCTTTTACATGCTTCTGCTGTGAGTGGTTATATTGGCTGTAGGAGATTCAGACATAACTACAAGTATAGAAGGGCTAGTGGATTGAATAAATTGTTTCTGAGCCTGTCTTTCTGTTTCTTCTTCAGTGATTATATGGCAAATAGAGAAATATAAAATTCTAGCAGAAAAAAAATGAGAAATCAAAGCAATGATTAAAAATAATGGAAGGTATAAGGGGTAGCAAGAAAATAGGATATCGATACAGCCACTTTTTATGGTCAGTGAAAAGAGCTAACAGAGGCTAAATGTTGTTCCAGATATTGTGAAGGTTTTTATTGAATTCATGGAATAGAATGACAATGTTTACTGTTTTGTTGGATATTGCCAAAGCCTGCATTTCGGTCTCATGGATGACCAAGGACCATAAGCGATTTACATTCCTGTCACAAGTTTTCCAGTCTACACATTCCTAAACACTCTAAAGTATTTAAATTCCACTGCAATTTGCCATGCATGGATAGGTAATAATTTTTTTCTTTTTTTTTGAGTTGGAGTCTCACTCTGTCGCCCAGACTGGAGTGCAGTGACCACTCCCAGCCCCCGCAGCCTCGACCTGCTGGGCTCCGGCGATCCTTCCGCCTCAGCCTTCCAAGTAGCTGGAACTACAGGCGTGCACTACCACGCCCGGCTAGTTCTTGATTTATTGTAGAGATGAAGTCTCGCCAAGTTGGCCAGGCGGGTCTCGAACCCACGGGCTCAGGCTATCCACTCACCTCAGCCTCCCAAAGCGCGGGATAACAGGCTGAGCCACTGAGCCCGGCCGATAGGTAATAACTTTATCGGAATGCTTCCACTCTCTATGTCCAAAATTTTCACTATAGAGAAAACTTTCACAACAGAGGTAAAATTCTGTTGGTTAGCACATTTAAGATTGAGATTCACCAGGATAAATTAATGTCTTCATTACTATATTCTTTAGGTTTGGGGGTACTAGGGTATTTAAAAGTCAGTTTAAAAGTCAGTTAAGTGAAAATGTTTAGTAATGTTTTTATAATATTCCCTATCCTTTCTTATTTTCTAACTCATTTTTTAAGCAATTATTAAAGATGGGGTAAAAGAATTCAACTATAATTGTTTAATTATCTCATTGTTTCAATTTTTTCACTCTTTGCTGTATGTATTTTGGACCTTGTTATCAGCATATGTATTTGACATTTTTATATCTTCTTGAGATATTGACCTTTTAATCATTATAAAATATCAATTTTACCTATTAATACTTTTCTTTGAAAACCTTTATTTTAAAATATTGATATAGTCATCTGAATTATTTTGTGTTTATTATATACATGATGTGTCTTTTTCTTTATTTTACTTTCAATGAAATTTTTTTAAAAATTGCTTAGAGTGTTTATAGTAGAAAATGCATACTTGTATCTTACCTTTTTCCTCTAGTATTTCAATATCTGACCTTTCATGAGAAAGTTTAATCTATTTACATTTAGTGTAATTAGTCAAGTGGTTTAATTTCTATCTGTCATTTTGTTCTCTGTTTTTTACGTATCTCATGTTCTTTTACTCTCTTTTTCACTCTGTTGCCTTCTTTCACATATTTTCAGTGTACCATTTTAATTCTTGTTGGTTTTTAGACTATTTATTGAATTATTTTCTTAGTATTTACTCGAAGTTTTATAATATTCATCTTAACTTTTCACAACCTACTTCACATTACTAACATAATTTTACAAAACACAGACACATAGCTCTATCTCAGTGATCTCAAGGTTGATTTCTAGCACTTAATTAAGAATGATACAGCACCACTAAAAGTGTTATACAAAGGAATACAACTTGCTGGAGTGTGAATTCTTCTTCACCTGTTGCCTTCCTTGGGGCAGGCAACTCATCTCAAGCTTTTCAATAAAACAAGAACCTCAGTGTCACTTGATAAAAAAAGAAGCAGCTCAGACCTGAGCAAAACCAGCAGTCAGTCTCTGTTTTGCTAAATTTTTAGAACTGTTATCCTGACCAAATGTGTTACAATCCCAAAACAAAATACTTCATTTTTATCTTACCGAGGCATGGAAAGATAGTTAACACTTTTGTATAAAGCATCTAGACAGCTTGAATGCAAATGTAAGGACTTACATGACTTTTGGAAGTATTTCCTGTGTCTTTTTTTTTCTTTCCTTCTTTGTGCCTTCATTTTTGTTTGTTTTTTAACCAGCAAAATTCATGTTTACATGCTACATGACTTTTCCTGTAAAGTTTTATAGTTCTTTGCTAAACCTGATAATAATATTCATATTTTAAAAATTAATACTTCTGTTGACACACATTCACTGCCATAAATGTATATAAGTTCAAAAATTATTTCTCAAAAACAGTTTCATCAAGTTTGTTTCTCTCCTATCTTACACATCATATATGAAGTCTGATGTCTTTTATCTACTCAGTTTTGATAGTAAGTCAGTGAAACCATGGAATTATTAAACAAGAGCAAATGTGACTATTTTGTGTGCATGCAAATACATTTAATACATATTTATGTAAATCTTTATTTACAGAAATATAAAATTTATGCTACATGAACTTTTGGGGGCATTTTATGCTAATATCACAAATATACTTAAAATGTAAAATATGTAATTAGCACAGTTCAAAATGTATATTTTCCAATAGATGGCACTATACTCTTTGCAATATACCATAAATGTGATCAGTTTCTCTGCCAAATAACAGAAAAATAGGCATTTTTAATTATTCTGAAACAAAAAAAAATTGTCTAGAGGAAACAAAAAAGAATGAGCTATTTCTAATGAGTCTTCGTATTATTCTAGTTAAGACATTCATGGATTTAAACTATAGAATTTATTAGAAATAACCATCCTCAAAATACATAGTTTATAGAAGATTCATATATCAAAAAAAGCATTTCTGGAAAAGAGGAAAATCTGTATAAATATAAGAACATCTATAAAAACAACAGAATGTTACTGTTTAATTGTATTTGTTATTCAGAAACAACAGTGTAATGATTTAATGTTTGAATTACATATTTGAGACATATGGCTTTATCCTGGTTGTTAAATCTTACCCAGACTTGGTTATTAATTTAGGTTATTATTTGCATACACCAGCTAACGTAGTACCTGAATTTAAAAAAATGCTTAAGGCCTTCCTCATTGACTTGAATATAAGCTTGAGATGTAAATAACAATTTCTGAATCATATTTACAGATCTGTAATTTAAAAGTTTGAACTGATGATAGTGATTCAGGGCAGGATAGCCAGTGTAGCTTAGACATGGATAGACGAGTTTCTTGCAGGCAGGTCTCTATTAAAATAGGGTAAACATTTAGACAACTTTGTTATTAGTGTACAATCTCCACCCAACCAATCAGACGCACCAGACCTGACCACCTTGTGAGTTGGAATGTGGATCTTCCAGTCCAGGAAAGCACAAAACAATAGGGAATTACCCCAAACACAGACATGATGTTCTAAGAAAAGTCCAAATCTAGTTAGATAGTAACTTCCATTATTTAGAATGTTCTTGTGACTTTAAAGGTGGAGAGATGGTCACCGAAACTCAGAACCAGACACCTGCAATTCTCCACTCTTAACTTATGGTTTTCTTAATCATCTTTATAAAAGTATATAAAGCTTCTTCTTTTTTTTTGCATTGGAGTCTCACTCTGTCGCCCAAGCTGGAGTGCAGTTGCATGCTCTCGGCCACCCTATTGTCGACCTGCTGGGCTCTGGTGATCCTTCTGCCTAAGCCTTCTGAGTAGCTGGAACTACAGGTGTGTGCCACCATGCCCAGATAATTTTTTGGTTTATTGTAGAGACGAGATCTCACCAAGTTGCCCAGGCTGGTCTCGAACTCCTGGGCTCAGGCAGTCCTCTCACCTCAGCCTCCCAAAGTGCTGGGATGACAGGTTTCAGCCACTGTGTCTGCCCTAAAGCCTCTTGTCAAAGTCGAGCATGTGCCCCGTCTCTTAAGGCACCCATGCTCTTCCTTTAGTTGGTTCTCTTCTTTCTAACAAATTCTTAAACTGTACTTTGGATTTGCTCTGAAATTCTTTTCCGCGGTGATATCAAAGAACTCACGAAGCAACACACCACACACCATCAGGCATCATAAGAAAATAGTAAGATTTAATTTACATTAAAGCAAGTTTTCAATGTACTATTGAGTAATTGCTGTGTAATGTTTGGAGACAGAGATTTTATTCAGTATATTGAAACAAGTCTTAGAAGGAATGATTGTTACAATTTTAACATATTTTGTTTATCTTTTCCCTTCTGATCTCAGATTCCAGCATTCAACTATTTTTTATAATCTGTGTTGTTTTGCCACCTTCCTTGATTTTTCAGAGAACTAGATTAAAATTAAAGTTTCCTAGTAGAGTTTTGTAATTGTTACTCAGAATTAAGACAACAATAGAGTGTACTTTTTAGATTGTAATTTGTAGCATATGAAAAAATTCAGAGAACTCTGAGAGACAATCTATCTTTTTAATATTTACAGTCACATAACCAAAGTATCAGTCATCTCCTAGGAAAAAAAAACCAAAGAATTTGCAGTTTATATCCTTTGCATAAATCAGCTGAATATTATAGGAGATGTTGTTTTAACCAAGCAAGAAATAAATCTAATGGAGATCACAAAATGTCAAAAGATAAAGAACAAAATAAACAGTAATACCATTGATTCTTGCAATGTAAGCGTGGCTATAGCTAAAAGAATAACCATAGTCCTTGGAGAATGAAATATAAATGGTAAATACAGAATCCAAAAAAAATTGCACAAAATACAAATCAAGTTTTATTAGTGATCTAAAAGTGAAAATACTGACAATCATAAGGGTAGCAGTAGATACAGGAATTGAGAGAGACTCAAATCTCTTATTAGGAAGGGTGAGGAGAGCAAAGAGGTTGTCAGTATGGTCAAGGTAGTATTGGGAGGAGAAAATTATTGTTATCATGGAAAAAATTAGTGATCCATTTTTTAAAATAATAAGGAAAAAAACTATGATTCCAATTGTGACTCTGTCAATAAAAGATAAGCATCAATTGAATAGACAATATTTAGAAATACTTTTAAATCAATGAGGTGACACATTGGGAAGGATAGTAGCATAATCAAACATAAAAAAATTAATAACAAGTGTGACTATTTGATGGAAGCAACAATGAAGATGGGAAGAATATAGTCAAATATGTCAGTCATTACAATAAAGACGAATAAGTGGAATTTTTCAGTTGGTGAAAATATAACAGTGACAGTAATATTCTTACAGGAAACACATGTAAAGAAATAAGCAAGTTTGAGCACATGGAAAAGAAATGAAGACAGACAAGAGAAGCAGGCATGAAGATTGTATATATTATATATACATATATATGGTGATATATGGTGAAAAGGGCTACTTCTAACACGTTCATACACAAACACTGAAGGGATGCAGGGAAATTTGTCCCCAAATGGTGCTTTTGCCTCAAGGTCTCTCTGACCTCCTTCTTCCTAACCCCAGCACCCTCCCTCCCAAGTTGCTTCCTTTACCTGTTATCAGGAAAGGAGAGGAAGAATGTCATCTGCTGTGACCCCAACCTTTTACAAAATAATGCCTGTCTCTCAGGCTCTGTTCCCCCGTCCATTCATTGTCCATCCTGTCCATCCATGATGTTGCCCCTCAACAGAATTCACCTTCTTCCCCTTCCTAACCCGTTCCACCAGAATGCAAACCCTCCTCCTTTCTGTAACCCTGAGGTAGTGTTTAAGTTTCTGTGACTCCCTGGCAAATGGGATCTTCATTCTGAAGGCTCCTGAGTATATAAGTTAAATAAAATGTGTGTGCTTTTTCTCTTTTTCATCTGCCTTATTGTGAGTTGATTTTTCTGCAAACCTTCCTGGGATGAGGGGATCTTCCCCATTGCCCTGACACCACTTAGTAAAGTCTTAAACTTAGAGATAGATTAAGTATGCTATGACATTAAAAATCACCATGTTGTCGATACATGCAGGCTTTTACACACCATTAGTAGAAAATATATATATTTTTTAACTTTCCCAAGTCACTTTAAAGTCTTGGCAATAGAAAAACCTATATAAACCGAATGAAATTGTAACATTATAGATCACATTCTATTAATGTAATCCAATAAAATTTGAAGCCAAAAATAGAAGTGGCCTGCAGATATCTTGGCTACATAGAGTTTTTAAAAAAACACAGAATGTAAAATAACATTTTTATAAACAGAGACATCAAAAGAGAAATTTTAAAGTACTTTAATAGTAAAGTCAATAATGTAAAAGAACATTTTATACCAAAAGCTGAATTAAAAAAAAAACTGGTAAAACATTAAAAACCTCAAATACCTAAATGGAGACACATACAAACAATAAAAAGTTTAGGATTAATTGCAAGAAAATTGGTAATAAAAGATCAATAAATGAAATCATAGGTAAATACTAATAAAATATTGATATAAATATGTTTAAATCAATGATTTAAAATAATTTTTTAAATAGAGAAAAATAACATATACAATAGCTGATTCTTCATAAAAACCACATAATGGTTATTTTTATATGTCAACTTAGCTAGACCATATCCAGATATTTGATCAAACATTCTAGATGTTTGTGTGAATGTTTCTGTTTTTTAGGTGAGATTAATACTGAAATAAGCAGACTTTGAATCTAGCAGATTGCCCTTGATAATGTGTTGAAAATTACTCCTTATAAATGCGCCTTATAATAAGTTGAAGGTCTAAACAGAAAAAGACAGAATTCCCCAGAAGAAAACAGAATTCTGCCTGCAAATGGCGTTTAAGTTTAAAATGAGGCAATGGTTCTACCCTGACCCACCTTGCAGATTTTGGACTTGCCAGGCTTCATAATCATGAGTCAATTCCTGAAAATAATTGTTCCTTTATACATGTACACATCTTTTTGTTTTCTTTTTCTGAGAACACTGATTAATATAGATTTTAGTGTTTAGAATAGCCCTGGAGGAACAGAATTTTGAGTTTTGTGAATTGGCTCTGAAGTTTCTGCAATTGGCTCTCTAATCTGATTAAATTTGAAAACAATAATCAAGTTTTTATAGTAAAAAGAATACTGGCAGTCCATGGTATGATATAGTAACAGAGCTATGTAATCCTTTCAGAAAATTGGTAAAGTGGGTACTGATTGGGAGGGATTGGTTGCCTGAAAATTGGAACAGGGACATATGAAAACAACTTGGTAAAGCTGGGAACATTGAACCCCAAAATTTTGATGGCTATTCTTTCCCAGTGGATGCTTCTTCTCCGCCTCCTTCTGAGAAGATTCGCACTTTATTACCAAGAATATTTTAATGAGCTCTCCTGAGAAAGTTGCCTTCCAAAGCACTGATGATTTTTCCCAGAAACTTCTGCCACTACTCTTGTATTTCTAGACCCATGGCTAAACTCACGTCCCATCAGAACCCCAAAGTGAGGTGCAAAATGTGACCCAGAAGAGGCATGTCATACTCCAGAAGATCTACTTTATTTTTATAATTTATATAGACAAAACTCTAACAAATAGGTGTGGGAATGGATATTAAGTGTGTGGGATAATAACGGGAGGAACATCAAGTTAGGTCAGGCTGAATTTATATGGAGTCACTAAGCAGAGATTCTGCATTTAATGTTGTAACTCGGAATTAGTTTGATTCATGGGCTGGAGCATGGACCAAAGTGTGATCCACAATAAATACACTTGAAATGTCAGAACTCCTTGGTTTACTACAGAGGAAGGGCTTCAGAGGCTTGGGCTGATTGGAATGCTAAAGTTCATTTCTCATTTAAGACCTATTCACCTTCTCTCCGAGAGAGCAGAGGATGCACCTTTTACGACAACTGTGAGAAATAAATTTTTGAGTGGAACCCTGCCATCCTTGAAGAGCTCTGTGATTGCTCTTCTCTGGAGACCGGACTTGCCTAGGAAATTGCAGCCATTGAACTGGGGTATCTAAATGGAATGGGAGTAATTGGATCCTAGGGTGACAGGGGCCATGTGGGGGCACTCGACTTCCAAAGGCAATGTGAACCTGGTCACCGTCGTGGAGCAGAGTTAAAGCAACAGAGCAGTCTCACTTGGACAGACCTAGGCATGGGCTAGTTGATCGTAGTGTCCCTAGAAGTGAAATAGACAGGAAGCCCACAAAACTCTTATTTGATCTGCATAAGCAGAAAAGTTCTAGTAAAGTGAAGAGAAGTTTGCTTTCAGTTATCAAACCAGAAAGTCATGGGCCCTCACCCAATTTCCTGTTTGGGGCCAGATTATAAACAGAAAAACCCTTGAATGAAGGGACAGCTGCTAGACTGTCAAAAATTAATACAGTTAATCATTCGTTCCTTCTTCTCCAAGGGAATCTATAGCCTTTACTGAAGGGAGTATGCTGTGGGGAAAAGGAAATCGATGCCGGGTGGAGTGTGGCAAAAAACTCGTGGGCTCTTCGATGTGACACTGAAATGAATTTCAGAGCAGTCAGGGAATTAGTGAAAGTACAGAAGAAAAAGCCAACATATGCATTCTACCTGTGTCCATCAATGAATACATGGATAAAGACAATGGGTGTATATACACGACAAAATTGTATGCCAGAAGACCAGAGATATTGAATGTTATCTGCTGCTGAGGGCTGTCTGGGGCCCAGGGGTGCTGAAATCAGCCTGGTGGTGATGTGGGCCAGAAATAGAGACTGCCATGCAAGAGTGAAGGCTAGGTGTGTGATGCCACCACACACAGGGGCAGATCTAGATGCTCAGTTCACAAATACCTGTCTGAAACTGTGGGGGTCTATCCAGTACAGGGTTTTCCTGTGGTGGGCCTGGTGTTGAGGACCAGGGAAAAGCCCTGGGCTTACTTTCCTCCTTCTCCTTCTCACAAACAGTACCTCTCTGCCCTGTGCTCCTGGGGGATGATGGAGGGGTGACAAGGGGAATGGAAAACTGCTGCTCTTCTCACCCTTTTTTTTTTTTTTTTTTTTTTTGAGTTGGCGTCTCACTCCATCGCCCAGACTGGAGTGCAGTGGCCGCTCCCGGCCACCGCAGCCTCGACCCGCTGGGCTCCGGCGATCCTTCCGCCTCAGCCTTCCGAGCAGCCGGAACTACAGGCATGCGCTACCACGCCCGGCTAATTTTTTTGATTTATTGTAGAGATGAGGTTTCGCCTGCCCAGGCGGGTCTTGAACCCGCGGGCTCAGGCAATCCACTCACCTCAGCCTCCCAAGGCGCGGGATTACAGACTGAGCCACCGAGCCCGGCTCTTCTCACCCTTTTTAATGT
>CAUYQG010039095.1:0-26294 GCA_963574415.1 Tarsius wallacei | reverse complement strand
CTGTCACGCAGACTGGAGTGCTGTGGCCGCTCCCGGCCACCACAGCCTCAACCTGATGCGCTCCGGCGATCCTTCCGCCTCAGCCTTCCAAGTAGCTGGAACTACAGGCGCGTGCTACCACACCTGGCTAATTTTTGATTTATTGTAGAGATGAGGTTTCGCCTGCCCAGGCGGGTCTCGAACCCGTGGGCTCAGGCGATCCACTCACCTCAGCCTCCCAAGGCGCGGGATTACAGGCTGAGCCACCGAGCCCGGCTGGATTCAATATATCTTATACTACTCCTACCCCTTCTCAATTTCTGAAACCCTTCCACCATGCCCTCTGGTCAGTTATTAGCAAAATTCCCTGTATCCTCAGCTTCTTTTCTGGAAATTTACTTACTTACTTACTTTTTTAAATAACTGAAACCTGATTCTCCCTGAGGACATTATTTACATTTATTCTTCCAAAATGTAGCTGTGGTTTCTCCTTAGCCTTCATACCACTGGGCTTACAAATAAAAAATTATCTTCCTTACTCCTTATTGCCATTTGCAGATTACTCTTCTAACAACATTCTGCCCTTCTGCCTGACAACATTCAACTCTAAAATTGCATGTCATCAAATACTACCTCTCCTTGTAGCAGTCATCTCCTTACCTCATGTCAGGCACCCTATTTTCTTAACAGTGTTTATGCTGGCTCTTCATCATTCTCTTCATTACTATTCCAGTCAGAATTCTTGGTAAATTTTCTTTCCTTCTTTTTTCTTGAGACAGTGTCATGCTCAGTTGCCGGTTGGAGTACAGTGGCACCATCATAGCTTGCTGTAGCCCTCATCTCCTGGACTCAAGCAATCCTCCTGCCTAAGCCTCTTGAATATCTAGGACCCAGGCATGATGCACTGCTACATCTGGCTATTTAAAAAAAATCTTTGTAGAGATGGAGTCTTGCTGTGTTGCCCACGCTGGTCTCAAACTCCTAGGCTCAAGTGATCCTCTCCCCTTGACCACCCAAAGTGCTACTATTACAGGCATGAATCACTGTGCCTGGCTGTTTTCCTATTAATTTCAATATCCACATGTATGCTTCTTCTAACAACCTAGTGTCTCCATATCTTGACCTTCTCTCCCTGAATTATCCAATGTCAGATATAGACTTCATATTATCAAGGACTGCAACACTTTCTTAATACCAATTTTAATCATCAAAATTTCTAACTACTCCCTTCAATTTTTGCAGCTTACTCTAAGACCCTAACTTCAAAAATAATTTCATCTATTCCAATACATAAAACATACTAGTCCTACCATTTTTTCATCATTCTCACTGCCTTCAAGTTTTTAATTCTACACATGAAGCTAAAAGTTCATGGTCAATCATTATAATCATTCCATTTTATACACACAACTTCTCAACTCTCTCACTTTGATATATCTACTTATAAAAATCCAAAGCTTCATAAATGAAAAACTTTGGACTTATAAATCCCAAACTTCATAAAGCCAAAACTTTGTCTACACCAGGCCTTATTCACATTGATTAATGTAGGAGAAAAACATCACAATATTGTTAGCTCTTCTCACTTTATACTTGTGATTACAAATCTCAAATATAAATGCTGCCTGGCAATTATATAGTATTTTCCTAGCCCTTTTACTCTCCCATCCATATCCATTCCTCCTTGAGTGCTTCAGACCTTCTGATCTTTTTTCCAACCTTTAGCATACTCCCATCCTCCCCATTGGTAGAGTATCTTACTCCTTCACTCATTGATAAATGAAGTAATCATAGAATTTACCAGTAAGTTCTCACCCTGTTGACCTACTGACCTCTTTATTCTATTGTACTCTACCTTATGTTCTGTGGCTAGTGGATGAGCTGTCTATGCTCCTAGCTATGGCCACCCTTTCACTTGTGTTCTAATTCCCTTCTGTGCCATAGACTCAAGGACATTGCTTTCTATCACCAGGGTATTATCATTTTTCTCCTTCCTGCTGGATCTTTTACATCAGCATACAAGCATGTTGTTATATCTCACATCTGAAAATAACCTTCTACTGACCTCATTTTTCCTTCCAGCTATTGCTCATTTCTTTCTTTACCAAAAAAAAAAAAAAAAAAAAAAAAATTCCTTGAAAGAGTTCCTTATACTTACCATCTCCAATTCTTTTCCTAATTTCCCTTTTTTTTTTACATAGTTTTAAAGTAAGTATATTTAAAGTCGGGCTCGGTGGCGCAGCCTGTAATCCCGTGCCTTTAGGAGGCTGAGGTGAGTGGATTGCCTGAGCCCGCGGGTTCGAGACCCCCCTGGGCAACTTGGTGAGACCTCATCTCTACAATAAATAAAAAAATTAGCCGGGCGTGGTAGCGCACACCTGTAGTTCCAGCTACTTGGAAGGCTGAGGCGGAAGGATCGCCGGAGCCCAGCAGGTCGAGGCTGCAGTGGCCGGGAGCGGCCACCGTACTCCAGTCTGGGCGACAGAGTGAGACTCCAACTCAAAAAAAAAAAGAAAAAGTATATTTAAACAATTAGTACTCATAGCTGCTTGGCCATAAATTCAAATGACTTCATTTGAAACCACTGTTATTCATTTTAGAAATTAGTACCTGGACTGAAGAGATAATGGTCAGACTCAAATTTATTTAAAAAAATTTCAAACCGGGTTCGGTGGCTCAGCCTGTAATCCCGCGCCTTGGGAGGCTGAGGTGAGTGGATTGCCTGAGCCCGCAGGTTCCAGACCCGCCTGGGCAACTCGGCGAGACCTCATCTCTACCGTAAATCAAAAAATCAGCCGGGCATGGTAGCGCGCGCCTGTAGTTCCAGCTACTTGGAAGGCTGAGGCGGAAGGATCGCCGGAGCCCAGCAGGCCGAGGCCGCGGTGGCCGGGAGCGGCCACTGCACTCCAGTCTGGGTGACAGAGTGAGACTCCAACTCAAAAATAAATAAATAAAATTCAAAGCTATAGAAAAGTTGACAGAATAGTAAAATGAACATCTATATTTTTTTCATCAAGATTTTCTATTTCTTAACATTTGGCCATATTTGCTGCTCGCGCTCTCTCTCTCTCTCTCTCTCTCTCTCCCTCTCTCTCTCTGTCTCTCTCTCCCTTCCTCCCTCCTTTTTTCCCTCTTTCCCTCTCTCGATCTGTTCCTCCTTTATTCTCTTTTCTGCTCTGCATAATTTTTGCTGTATCACTTGAAAGTATATTTTATGCATTATGACACATCACTGCTAAATAAAACACTGTGCATCTTCTAAGAATAAAGATATTCTCCTATATAATCATGATATTTTAACAAGTAAGAAAATTAATATTAATTTAATGATACTACTTTATACATAGTCCACATTCAAATTTCATCAATTGCTTCCCAAATATGTGTTTTTTTCCAATTTGTGATCTGATCATACTTCATTCATTGAATTTGTTTATTTCTGATCTTCAGTCTGTTTTACGTTAGGTGTTTCCTCTGCCTTATTTGTTTTTTTCAAATCATTGACTAAAAAAAAGTCTTGGCTAGTTATCTTGCAGAATTTCCACATTCTAAGACTTGTCTAATCTTTTCCCCTCCTGATTAGACTGAGATTAAAAATTTTTTTGGCAAAAATACTATTCATGTGTCTATATAGTGTATATGTAGCACACACAGATATACATACGTGTGTGTGTGTGTGTGTGTGATGCCATATATATATGGCATATAATCAGGGGGTACATAGTGTCAGGTTGTCCTACTATTGGTGATGTTAAGTTTGATTCCTTAGTTAAGGCAGTAACCAACACATCTCTCCTTTGCAGAGATATACTTTTACCTTGGAATTAGTAGGTAATTTGTGGGGTGATGCTTTGAGAACTTATACTCCCTCAAACAATGTCACTCAATGTTTTTGATATCCATTAATGTTGTTCATTGATGGTATCCATTGTGTTGGCAGCTACCAAATGCTAATTTTCTAATTCTATCATTCCTTCTTCATTATTAGCTGTGTTTTTCTGGAAAGAGGACTTTCCCCTATTCTCCTTTCTCTCTATTTTGAATTTCAATGTGGAAAATAAATTTGTATTTATTCTTATTATTTTAGTACATTAACATCATTACTATTTTTATAACATCTCTTCAGTTTGCGCAGTAAGATCCCTTTCAAGTGAGCAGTGTCCTTTTGATATGACCTCTTCATTCTTTGAGTATTCCTTGCTTTCCAACAATTGAAGATGCTTCAGATTCATTTCAGACTTTTTTTGCCCCCTGGAATCAGGTCTTCCTCTGGGGAATTCTGATACCTTTTGGTATGAGATATTATTTAGAAACCAAGAGCTAGGTAATATATGTGCTCATTACTACTAGGTTTCTATGTTTCTGGACTCTTTGAGTGAACTTATATTCATGAGTTTACTCTAATATAGGTACTTCCAATTAAAATTCAATGGCTGGCTGGACTTGGTGGCTTAGCCTGTAATCCCAGCACTTTGGGATGCTGAAGCCAGTGGATTGCCTGAGCTCGCAGGTTCGAGACCAGCCCCGGCAACTTGGCGAGACCTCATCTCTACAAGAAATAAAAAAAATTAGTCGGGTATGGTAGTGTGCATCTGTAGTTCTTGCTACTTGGAAGACTGCAGTGGAAGGATTGCTAGAGCCCAGCAGATCGACGCTGGGGTGGCTGTGAGCATGCCACTGCACTCCAGCTTGGGCAACAGAGTGAGACTCCAACTCAAAAAAAATTAAAAAAATAAAATAAAATAAAATTCAATGACTTAGAGTTCTTTTGTACAGCCATTTGTACAGTGGCTCATGCCTATAATCCCACCACTTTGGGAGACGGAGGGGAGAGGATTGACTGAGCCCAGGGGTTTGAGGCCAGCCTGGAAGACTATACTTTCAGCGATCATTTCTATAGTTTGTTACCAGCCTGGGCAACATGATGAGACCTCGTCACTACATTAAATTTTTAAAAAAAATTAGCCAAGTGTGGTGGTATGTATCTGTGGTTCCAGCAACTTCAAAGGCTGAGGCGGAAGGATCGCCTGAGCCCAGCAGGTGGAGGCTGCAGTGGCCATGAGTGTGCCACTGCACTCCAGCCTGGGTAACAGTGAACTTCCAACTCAAAAAAAAAAAAAAAAAAGGAAAAGAGTGTGGAGATTCCTCAAAACATTAAAAATAGAACTACCATATGACTTAGCAGTCCATCTGCTGGATATATACCCAAAGGAAATAAAATCATCTCCTCACAGAGATATCTGCATGCCCATTTCCATTGCAGCATCATTCACAGCAGTCATATAGAAACAACCTAAGTATCCATTGATGAATTAATAAAGAAAATCTTTAATCTTCAGTGTTCTTCAATTTTTCTATGATGTATGTACGTGTTTATTTGTCTTTATTCTATATGAGATTCATTTGGTTTTTGAATTTGTGATTTGGTATTATTAAAAATTCTAATTAATTATCTCTTTAAATATTGCTTTTACTCCCCTTTTATCCCTTTGGGACTCCAATTATACCTATATATATCCTTTTACTCTATTTTCTGTTTCTAAATTCTTTTCATAATATTCACTCCTCTCTCACTTTCTTACATTCTGCCTGTTTTCCAGTCTATTATACTTTTTTGTCTATGTGTGATATGTGTTTAAAACTATTCAGAGTATTACACTTTTATTTGCTACATTTTTACATTAAAGTTCTATTTGCTCTTTACTCAAATATGCTTGCTCATTCCTCATGATTTGTGTTCCCTATGCTTATTTTCAGTCGTGTATTTTATTTATTGCTTTTTTTTTTATTTGAAGTCTCACTCTGTCGCCAGGCTGGAGTGGAGTGGCATGCTCATGGCCACTCCAGCATCGATCTGCTGGGCTCTAGCGATCCTTCTGCCTCAGCCTTCCACATAGCTGGAACTAACAGGCGTGCACTACCACACCCAGCTAATTTTTTCTTTATTGTAGAGACAAGGCCTTGCCAAGTTGCCTGGGCTGGTCCCCAACCCACGGGCTCAGGCAATCCACTCGCCTTGGCCTCCCAAAGTGCTGGTATTACAGGCTGAGCCACCAAGCCCGGCCCTTTTATTTCTTTAAATATAGTAACTATCATCTATATTATGTGTTTGATAATTTCGTCATCTGAAGTCATTTCATATATACTTCAGCTGTTTTTATTTCTGCTACAGATAAACTCAAGAACAGTAAGCTTTTTTTATATAATCAATTTTTTTCTTTTGAGGTCCCTAATGTGGAAGCTATATCTAGTTCTAGTATCTAGAAATTATGTTGCATTCTAGTTTCTTGTTACATCGATTTTTAATTTTTTTTTTTTTTTTTTTTGAGTTGGAGTCTCACTCTGTCGCCCAGACTGGAGTGCAGTGGCCGCTCCCGGCCACCGCAGCCTCGACTTGCTGGGCTCCGGCGATCCTTCAGCCTCAGCCTTCCAAGTAGCTGGAACTACAGGCGTGCGCTACCACGCCCAGCTAATTTTTTTGATTTTATTGTTGAGATGAGGTCTCGCTTGCCCAGGCAGGTCTCGAACCCGCGGGCTCAGGCAATTCACTCACCTCAGCCTCCCAAAGCCGCGAGATTACAGGCAGAGCCACCGAGCCTGGCTGATTTTTAATTTTTTTATGGTACATTGCTTACTTTCCTTGGAATTCTGTATTTAGAAATTACTTGAAAGAACAAAGGTGGGTTATTCTAGAGATAATTTGTATCTACTTTTCCCATGCTCCAGGGCCAGTTTGAGATCAATATAAAGTTATACTTCTTACTTGAGATTTTGTTTTTGTTTTTTCAACTATCCAAGCTACAAAAGTACATGAGGGCTAGAAGTGGTTCCAAATTCCTTATGGTGATTCCTACAGCTCACCATCCTGCCCTTACAGTTAGATTCAAGATCACTAAGTTTTTTCATACAATCAGTTTTGTTTTTGTTTGGTAGTTCCTGGGGTGGAAGTTGTAGCTACTTTATTTAACACTGAGGTATATCCCTTTCAGGGTCTCTCCTTTGATGAAGGGGAATCTCCCACTAGACTTCTCACGTTAGCTGATTCTCAGTCTTTTACCCTTGTCTTTGTGCTCAGTGAGAATATAAGAACTGAAGCTCAAAACCAATCCTAGAGACAAATGGATGAGAACCAGTACTGGGCCAGGCTCGGTGGCTCAGCCTGTAATCCCAGCACTTTGGGAGGTCGAGGCAAGCGGATTGCCTGAGCCCTTAGGTTCGAGACCAACCCGGGCAAATTGTCCAAACCTTGTCTCTACAATAAATCAAAGATTGACCGGGCATGGTAGCTGGCACCTGTGGTTCTGGTTACTTGGAAGGCTGAGGTGGGTGGATCACCGGAGCCCAGCAGGTTGATGCTGGGGTGGCTGTGAGCGAGCCACTGCACTCCATCCTGGATGACAGAGTGAGACGCCAATTCAAAAAAAGAAAAAAACAAAAAACAAAAACCAAAAAAACCAACTACTGAAACATGCAGTAATGTGGATGAACCTCAAAGCATTATGCTAAATGAAAAATGCTAGATACCTTCTGTGTTATTCCATTTACACAAGGATAGAAACAGATCAGTGGGCAGCAGGAGCTGTGGGTGGGGTGAGAGATTAAATACAAAGAAACGTGAAGGAACTTTTTGGGATAATGGGAACATTCTATATCTTGATTGCGGTGGTAAATGACTATGTATGCTTGCCAAAACTCATCATACTATACACCTTGAAAGAATGAGTTATAGTATATGGAAAGTTCTATCTGAATAAACCCGAATGTAAATCAAACAAATTAAATACGCACACGTACATTTGCGCACATCTGAAATTCAAATGTATCCAGTCCTATAAATATCCCATCTGATATCAGTGGTCTGATTATCTGAGTTCCCAGAAAGCAAAGATTTTTGTATTTATTCACTGCTGTATGCCCAACACCTAGAACAATCCTAAAATATGTAGACGCTCTATAAATATTTGTTTTTTGACTAAACAAATGGATTTCTAAGCAGTGGCCTTCAAACTTTTTTTTTAAAGTAGCATTTTATTTTATTTTATTTTTTATATAATCAATATTTTTTATTTTGATATTGTGGTGGGCCTTCAAACTTTTAAGAATTAAAAGCACTTTGATGAAGGACAAAAATGATAATGAGAAAAACTAATGAGAATCTGATTTCCAAGACAATTTTTTTTTTCTGGTTTGAGGCATAATATTAGACATTCCACTTTTCTGGGCCTCTTTATGTGTAAAATGAAAGCTATATTGGGTATCTCTTCAGTTACTCACAGAAAAAAATATAATTTAACTTTCCATGTACCATCTTATCACCTGTTTTCATTTACCTCTTCCACATCCAGATTTCCAGGAATAATAAGAGGATGAATCATTGTTAGATGCCATCTTGAGTTTATTCAACTTTAGAAAAAAATTGCATTTCTTTCAGTGTCATACTCAGAGCATACTAGAGATGAGGCATCACTTATTAAATATTTATTGATAAATTATTGTATTCACCATGATTTATATTGTGGAATTGGGATAAAAAGGAAGTGCTTAATTTGTACAGAGCTTCATGAGAGTGGATTAATGAACAATTGGGGTGGTTAGGCAATCTTGGAAGAGTTAGAGAATAATACTTTTTAAATGTTTCTAAAATTATCTGAAAAGAACTTCAAGAATATTAATAAAATTGATTGTCACTATATGGTAATGCTATGGTAATGCTTATCAACATTAGATAATAATTATTAGCTAATGAATATTGATTACCCAATAAAAGTAAATACCATTAAAAATTAAAAACTAACATTTGACAATGAGTAATCAATTTTTAAGGTGGTTTGAATGTCACTAAGAAGTATTAAGGCAGGTTACCCTAAAGGCAAGAAAAATAACAATAAAGGCTATTTATTCCTCTTTCCACAGTGTTCTTCAAATGTATTGTCCTTTCATTGCTTCCAAACCTTTGCATCTGCTCTCATTATTAGGTCACTATTTTTCCTTCCTCTGCCTAGATAATTCTTCATCTTTCAGAGTCCAGACTTTCTTAGCTTCCCATTCCCCACCTGCAGTTTTGGTCTTTTCTATTAGCCTATATTCTTCTTATGGTGGCCTGTAACATGTTTGTTGTAACAATTTAATTGCCTGTCTTACCTATTAGGAGTTGCACTTTGTGAGGCTGGGATGATATCCATCTCATTCAACATTATATTTTCTGATCCTAGGATAGGTCAAACATATAGGAGATGCCTAATAATATTTAGTCACTGAATGACTATAGTGGGGATTGAGTGTTAGGTAAATAAAACAAGCTTTAGAAGTGAAGTCTCTTAATGGAACATTTCTGTGGAAACAAGCTGGCACAGATTATTTAGTAATAACCATCAAAAATTCCTTTATTGGACCCACAGGAATGACATGAACCTTATAGACTGACCAGTTTGCAAGATTAGGAGGCCTAGTAATTACATGGCAATTATTGGAAACAGCTTAATCATAGCATAAACACAAATAATACAAATAACTAGTTTGCAAACATCAATGCATCACATTAAATCCTTAGAAAATGCTTTGAAAGCCACTGCTTAAAATAAAAGAGGAAGTTCAACAAAGTGCTCTCCAAAAGGAAATTTATTTTTTTATTTTGAGGCCCAGATGAGGTGACTGTAATACCTCAGATAAAGGGAAGAATTTAAAATTATTATTTCCATTATTGCAAATCATAGAACTAAATGGTATTCTCAGAACTGTGAAGAAATTGTGACTCAATATTCCCTTTAGGCAGCCTTCATTACAATAAGACTATATACCTTGATCTACTAATGTCAATAAATCATGAATTTAGAAGCCAATGAATTTACTGTATGTATATAAGCCATCAATTTTAGTAATTCATATAATCGCTACTTCAAGTAGCATTATTTAATAGGAATTCAAGCTGTATAATATTTTCATAATGAACTGTCATATTAGATCAGGTTTTAATTTTACCACTTCATTGAATCTGCTCTGTCAGTCACAAGAGACCTCCATCTTTCTATCTCAAGTCTCATTTTAATGAACTCTCAGCAGTATCTCCTTTCTCCTTAAAATAGTTTCTCCACATGGTTTTCAGGGCACAATCTGTCCTGGATTTTCTCCTACCACAATGTCTACTCCCTTTTTTAGTTTCCTTTGCTGGCTTCTCCCCATTGTCTAGGCCTCTAAAGGTTGAAGTGCACTAGGATTGGCCATCTTCTCCATCTACCCAAATTCCCTAGGTCATCTCATTTCATTGATTTAACTATGGTTTTCCTAATCCTTACTCTAAAATTCATATTTCCTGGTGTGATATCTCCTCTAAGTCCACAGACTCAAATATTCAGTTGCTCACTTGACATAATTTAGATGTTTAACAAGCATTTAGAATTTAGCATGTCCAAAATAAAATTCTTGATTTTTCCAACCCCAAACTAACCTCAACTTTCCCCATGTCAGTAAATGGCACTACTAATCATTAAGATATTCAAAACAAACAGAGGATGTTTTTTCTTTCTTTTGTTATTTAACATCCATTTATCCATCATCAAATCACATCAATTTTTTTATTTAAAATATGTCCCAAGTCTAATCAATTTTTATCAACACCGGCACTACCATCCTAGTTCAAACTACCATTATCTTTTACTCATATTACTTCCATGACCTTCTAGCTGGTTTTCCCTCTTCAAATCATACAATAGCCAGACTTATCCTTTTATAGTAGAAGTCAAGTCTCCCTTTTTGGTTACTCATTATTCCCTTTCTCCTTTATAACGCTTGTCACTGCCTCATATAATATCTATGTATTTGTAGTCTTCCTAAAGGTAGGGACTTTGTATTATTTATGCTATGTACCCAGAGCCTACAAGAGTGACTGACACTTCACAGATACTTAATAAATATCTTCAGAATCAAAATGTGAATAAATTACTAAGTATTAAAAATCTCTGGTATCTGGTATTACAACCTAGTAAAACAGAGATCAGCAATGATATCTGAGGACATCTATCTTTGTAGCTGTAGGATCATACATAGCACCCCATACACCATATTTTTTCTCATGTGACTGTAACAAAAAATTCGAATTCTTCACTCTATATTATTTTTTCTTCAGCTGCATGAATCTTGTGATGTTTTATTTTCTATGAGGTGGCAAGTTATAAGCTATCCTTTTAAATACAAGAAAAAAGATGAAGACATTTTATATGTGACATATATAGACCTATCTGTAGGCATGTTTTTTTTTTAAACAGTGAGTTAGTAGGATAGAGAACTTGAAAGAAAGTTATGTTGTTATTCCTCCAGAAATTTCCTACTGCCAACACACAATATATATTTTATATGAACGGGAAAGATAAAAAGTAAAACAAAATTATTAAGTATCAAAACATAAGCTAAGCTTATAATAACTTGTTTATTCTTTCCACAAATACATATTGAACTCTAATAGTGTGTGCTAAGCACTGGGAAAACAGAAGAGAATTACATAGGCAGGGTCTGTGCTCTCATTAGAATTTATATTAAAGTGGAGCAGTTAGATAGTAAACAAGTTAAAAATATATAAAACGACCTGGCCTGGTGGCTCAAACCTGTAATCCCAGCACTTTGGGAGGCAAAGGCAAGAGGATTGCCTGAGCTCAGGGGTTCAAGACCAGCCTGAGCAACATGGCAAGACCTCGTTTCTGCAATAAATAACAAAAAAATTAGCTGGACGTGGTGACACTTGCCTGTGGTTCCAGCTACTTGGAAGACTGAGGCAGAAGGATCACCTGTACCCAGTGGGTCTAGGTTGCAATGGCCGTGAGCATGCCATTGCACTTCAGTCTGGGCCACAGAGTGAGATCTCGACTTAAAAAAAAAAAAAAAAAAAATATATATATATATATATACATATATGTGTGTGTGTGTGTGTGTGTATAAAATATGTAAAACGATGTAAAATTATTAGAGCTCTATGGAATAAGTACTTGAAAAAAGATGGAGATTGTGATAGGCAGAATAATGCTCCCCTCAAAGACGTCCACATCCTAGTCCCCAGAACCTATGGCTATGTTATATTACATAGCAAGGGAATTAACATTGTGGTAATTTGTTATAGCAGCAAATAAAAAAATAACACAGAGACTTTAGATGGGAGAAGGAAAGCTTTTTTTTTTTTAGTTGAATTTTTACTCTGTCACCCAGGATGGAGTGCAGTGGCACACTCACTGCCAACGCAGACTTGACCTTCTGGGTTCAGGCGATTCTTCTGCCTCAGTCTTCCAAATAGTTGGAACTGCAGGCACATACTACCACACCTGGCTTATTTTTTAATTTATTGTAGAGATGAGGTCTCACCAAGTTGCCCAGGCTGGTCTCGAACCCCCTGAGTTCAGGCAATCCTCTTGCCTTGGACTCCCAAAGTGCTGGGATTACAGGCTTGAGCCACCGCACACGGCCTAAAAAAAGCTTTTTAAAGAGGTGTCATGAATCTGAGTTGAAGGATTAGAAGGAGCATATCATGCAAAAAGCAGGTGATAATATATTTCAGGTAGAGAAAGCAGCAAGCTCAAGGACTCTAAGACTAAAGACATTGATTATGTCCTATGAAGTGTTTAAAAGTCAGAGTAATTCAAATGCAGTGACTGAAGAAGAAAGTGGTTAATAAGAGACAGGAAATTTAGATAGTATTAGTAGGCTGAATGCAGTGGCTCACTCCTGTAATCCCAACAGTTTGGAAGGCCAAGGTGGGAGAATTACCTGAGACCCAGAGTTTGATAACAGCCTAGGTGACAGGTTAAAAAAAAAATTTAGACAGCATTTTTTTTCTTAAATTTTTGTTTTGAGTTGGAGTCTCACTCAGCTGCCCAGTCTAGAATGCAGATGCATGCTTACAGTCACTGTAGCCTTAAGCTGCTGGACTCAGGCAATCCTTCTGCCTCAGCCTTCCAAGTAGCTGGAACTACAGGTGTGCACCAACACGCCCAGTTAATTTTTTTTATTTATTGTAGAGAAAAGGTCTTGTCAAGTTGCCCAGGCTAGTCTCGAACCCTTGGGCTTAGGCAATCCTCTCACCTCTGCCTCCCAAAGTGCTGAGATTACATGTATAAGCCACCACGCCTGGCTTATAGCATTTGTTTATGCAAGGCCTTTAAGGCTATATTAGGAAATTTAGATTTTATTCTCAATGCAATGGAAACACATTAAATTGTTTGCAACATGGATATGATATAATCTGTCATATATATGTCATATAAAGCTAATTTTTTGATTTATTGTAGAGATGAGGTCTCATCAAGTTGCCTAGGCTGGCCTCAAACCCCTGGGCTCGGGTAATCCTCTCAGGCTTGAGCCACTGCGCCCATCCTGTCTTACATATTTTTAACAAACTATTGCGTGTACCTCATAAATATGTACAGATATTTGCATCAGTAAATATTTTAAAGTATACTTTTATTGCAATATGGCATACTACATATGCACAAATCATATAAAACATAGTGTACAGTTTAGATTTTTACAGAATGAACACACTCACGTAGCTACTATCCAGATCAAGAAATAAAATATTACAAAATCCCTCAAGTCTCTCTAATGCCCCTTCCAGTCTTTTTTTTTTTTTGAGTTGGAGTCTCACTCTGTCACCCAGACTGGATGCAGTGGCCGCTCCCAGCCACTGCAGCCTCGACCTGCTGGGCTCCGGCGATCCTTCCGCCTCAGCCTCCCAAGTAGCCGGAATTACAGACACACGCTACCACGCCCGGCTGATTTTTTGATTTATTGTAGAGATGAGGTCTCGCCAAGTTGCCCAGGCGGGTCTCGAACCCTCGGGCTTAGGCAATCCACTCACCTCAGCCTCCCAAAGCACAGGATTACAGGCTGAGCCACCGAGCCCGGCTCCTTCCAGTCTTTATTTCCACCAGAGTAACCACTATCCTCACTTTTATGTTACAGTAGCTTTTCTAACTATTGAGATTTATATTACTAGAATCATACCAAATTTTTTTGTTTCTGAATTTTCGCTGCTAAGCAGTACATTATGTTTGTGAGGTATATACATATTGTTGCATGTGGTAGTTTTAAAAAATTGTCATCATTGTATGTTTCTGTACATGGCAATAACAATATACCTATCCATTGTACTGTTGAGGTACATTTGGATTGCTTCCAGGTTTGAGCAATGATGAACATTCTTGTACATGTCTTTTTGTACACACATTGTATGCATTTCTATTAGGTATATACCTAAGAGTATTTCTATTAGGTATATACCTAATAGAATAGAGCATTTCTATTAGGTATATACCTAAGAGTATTACTGAATCATACGGTATACTTACATTGAGCTTCAGTAAATAGTGCCAGACACTTCTCCAGAGTGATGGTAACAATGTACATACACTCTACCAGTAGTATGTACTAGTTGGAGTTGCTCCATCCATTCCAACATTTGAAAATGTCAGCCTTTCTTTTTATTTTTTTTGAGTTGGAGTTTCATTCTATTGCCTAGGCTGGAGGGCAGTGGAACGCTTATGGCCACCGCAACCTTGACCTGCTGGGCTCCGGTGATCCTTCCGCCTCAGCCTTCCAAATAGCTGGAACTACAGACACATTTTTTGATTTATTGTAGAGGTGAGGTCTCGCCAAGTTGCCCAGGCTGGTCTCGAACCTGTGAGCTCAGGCAATCCTCTCACCTCAGCCTCCCAAAGTGCTGGGATCATAGGTGTGAGCCACCGTGCCTGGTTAGCCTTTCTTACTAATAATTTATTTGTTTAGCCATTCTCTTGGATGGGTAAAGGCATTTCATTAAATTTCCACTTTTTAAACTGATTCATAATGTTAGCAATCTTTTCAGATGCTTATTGGCTATTTGGGTATTTTCTTTTTTTAAGTGCTTGCTCACTGACTTAGTACTTTGGTTTTAAAAAAATAATTCTGGTTTTTATGGGGCGATTATATTAGCCAATGTTAAGCACTTGTTTGGATCTTGGTACAACATGAATAAAATTTGGTATTTGCATAGAAAATGTATACGTATTCTTTTACAGAAGAAATGCTACAGAAGTACAGGTGTGCTGAGCAACACCACCAAAGTGCACTTTATCTGTAAAGTTAGTCATGCAACTGTGAGTCAAATTATGCTTTCTGAAAAGTGATGCTCTATCCTGTTAAGGTACCTTACTCTTGTCCTCCTCAAAACCAAATATAAGAGAGTATAATACTCTCATATGACTTGAATGTATTCATTAAATGGTGTCCTTTAAACACAAGCTCTATAGAAATTTAATGATTGAGGGAGAGAAAATGCAATGCTGCATAAAATTTAGCTTAATGATCTCCAGAAAAAAATTAATTTTACTAGTTTGGAGCCAAGTTAGATGAATTCTGAGACATAAATATTTGGAGGAGAAAGGACATGTCCAATTAATGGGAGTTCTGGCTGCCTGCCCAGGGAAATTCTGCAAAATCTTAGAATACAAGATAAACCACCCCCCTGGAGTAAGTGGTATGCCCTTCCAGAATGAGGAGGGCTCTGACCAACAATAAATTAACTTTGTACAGCATGTTTTATTGCTCTGCCCTGCATTCTGACATGCTTTCTCTCATTGTCTCTCCCCTTGGGCTGACTTGCTTTGCTTGTATTCTTTTAAAGATGACTCAGCCAAAACTTTTAGTCTTTGCTCTCATCTCCTTCCTTTCCCTACTCCCCACATCTTAATTTTTTCCCCTAGAATGGCAAAGCTAGAGCAGAGCCTTTTTTAAAACGGTTCCAGCACCCTGAGTTATTGACTCTGAGACACTAAACTGTTTCTCTTCTCTTTCGAAGCTTCATCGTTTACATTCGTCTTACTAGGCTACCTCTGGCCCTCTCAATTCTCTGAAGCAAGTGACCCCAAATATCTACGGCTTCTGGGCAGGCGTTGCTTTTCATCCCTGCCTCCGCCTACAACCACCACTGCAATTCCCATTGCGGTCCCAAGCAAGGAGATACTTGTGGTCTGGAGTGCAGTGCAGTCACACAACCAAGGCTGACAAGGCGGGCGCTCTGTCAAGTCCTGCGCGCTGCGCTCCTTGCGCCACACCTTCCTTGGCTTTGGTCTATTTTTGAAGAGCCTAGTAAATTTCTTTCTCAGGGGCAGAAGGGGGCGGGAGGCAGAGGGAGTGTCTGAAGGGCGAAAAATGCAGTCGACTCGCCCTCTGCTGGTTAAAGATCTAAAATCATCGCCGCCAAAACACAGTAGGGAAAGCGAAATCAATCCCCGTAATGCGGATAAATTACAACTAAAACTCGGCTTAATTTAATCTACTTGTCACCCTTAAATAGCTTCTGTTCCTCTTTAGTCCTGTTTGCTTCCCCAGCACTGAGATTTAATTAGACTTTGATTCTAAACTCTAGTCCCAGGTAATATGTTATGTTATCCCGAACTCATTTTTATTTGTTTTTGGGTTTTTGCCACTCTAAAACACAAATTAAAACCCCTCAAACGTGCTTTAAAAAAATCTAATTAGTTGCTAAGCAACTGAAAAAAAATGACACCTAAATCCTCACTTCACACTTGCTTCAGTACAATCAGTCTCTTCGCTGAAAATTGTAATTTCATGTGAACAAAAAGACAGCTGTTGTTTGTGTTTTCGAGATTAATTAATTGGAAAACGAGAAAAAGCAGTCCACCCTATTCTGGTGTTAGGAAAGCTGACAGGCAGCTTTGTGCAAGCCGGGGTAATGG
This sequence comes from Tarsius wallacei, assembly GCA_963574415.1. NCBI lineage: Eukaryota > Metazoa > Chordata > Mammalia > Primates > Tarsiidae > Tarsius > Tarsius wallacei. Next base: position 9,600 of record CAUYQG010039095.1, on the reverse strand, counting down.
TCGCCATAACTCACACGGACGTTTGTACCACCTTTGCCGTCTTACGCATTTTGTCGGAATAAACCAACACTCGGAGGGTTGGGTAATCCAATTCCTGTCCCACAGCAAGACAGCATTTATGAGTCAGTTAAATTCCGAAGGGTAGTGAGAGAAGAAAAATATAGGATTTTGCACTGTGGGTTATTATTAAATGTCGTCTGGGTCATTCGCCAGTCTAAATGTCCCAAATTAAGGGATTCCTACCCCCCTCCGCCTTTGGCATTGTAAATTAGTCAGTCACGCGTTTCTTGGAACCTGTTGGGATTGGCCATTTCCTTTGTCAGGTGAAAATTTCTGCAGCGAGTCATGGGACTAAACTGGGCGGTGTCGCTGTCCGTGTCCAGGGGTGCTGAACTTTAGGCGGGGCCAGAGAGATTTCCTTTCATGACAGCTTCCGGTAGGGCGGGGTCGGGGTCGCGCTCCGAAATGTGTATCCACCTGCCACCTGGTGGTAGATGAGGAAAATGCTGTGATAATGTTTAAAAAATATTTTGGACCCCAAATTCTGAAAACACAAATTGGAGGGCTTTGGGATTTTGGACCTCAGGAGGTGGTTTTTGAGAGATATGCCCATCTTAAAAGAGATATAGGAAAATGGAGAATTTCCGGAGTGCTTTCTCGCTTCTACCCAAGAAAATAATTTACAAATATGATTAAATTTCTCCAAGCATTTCTTCCAACATATCTTGTTACCAAATAGGTATTTTTAAAGCATCTGTATATATAAATACATACATACACATACATGTGTATTTAGAAATAATTACTAAAACAGTAACAGAACATATTTTACTAAAGGAAATATTAAGGAAACTATCTTGTTAGCCAAACACATTTAAGGAAACTTAACTGAGAGTACCACTCTGATCTGTTTTTGGAAGATAAAAATTGTGATTGTATTTAGGAAGTGGTAAGAAATAACAGGAGTTCTAGGAGGAAAACTGTTTCTTTTAATTTTTTTCCAGGCCAAGTATACAAACTATCAGAGAGATGAAAATACAGGAAATTTATGGTATACTTATTACTTTTAATCTGTGTATTTTTACACTGTTTTGCAAAGTGATAATTAAGTTACTGTGAAATATGTATATTCAGCTTCAGACAAGGAACCTTAAGTTGCTCTGGATGTAGAAATTCTTTGATAGATAGCAAGAAAAAACAGGAGGAGGAGTTAATTAAATACCTCATTCAAATGTTGGGTTACAGTGTAAAATCAATTCTAGCTAATTTGAAAGTAAAGTAAATTTATTTCTCAAGTAAACAAACTTACCACTCTCAGAGTACACCTGGCTTTATTTGTCAGCCAACTTAGTATTTGGTATTCTTATATTTGTTCATTTACTCTCCTGTGAATCTTAACACTGAAAATAACAGTTATCATTTCTGTTTTAAGGTTTAAAACAAAATTTTATTGACAAAAATATTAATTTCAATAAAAATTTTTGTACTGAATTTGGGATTGTTAATTGAACAGTTTTTGACTTACAAAGGGAAAAATTGATCAGAATGTTTAAGGGAAATAATTAGCACTATAATCTAGGCTCCATTCAAACATTTGTCAGAGTTCATGGAAAGACATCTGTAGACTGTGCTACCAATATGAAAGCAAATAAGCATAAGTAATAAGGGCATGAAATTCATCTGTTTAAAGTAAGAGTGTAATATAAATGGCATTGGTTTATATTATGGCTTCTTATGTCACCGTGAAAGAAGGAAATATTATATGCACAGCACATGTTGAACAATAAGAGGCATTGTCATTTAAAGCGACAGATGGGAGATCAAAAGCAGCTGCAATAGGCTGAGCTGCCTAAGAAAGATGACTACTCCCCAAAGCATCTGTTCCTGCCCATATGAATAAGAACCACAAATGCATAAGACACAATAGAATAGAATTCTAAAGCATTAGCAAAGTTTAAAACTGCAGGTGTGATGTCAATGTTTTAAAATACTAAAAATAGATAGGCTTTTATTTTAGGCTTACAAAAAAGAAAATTAGAGGGGATCCAAAATGTTAATATGCTTATTAAAATGACTATGACAATTAATATCATCAATATTAAAATTCTAAAACTACTTGAAGTTTGGATAAAATAGTAAAAACTACAAATGGATAGTAGACTCTCCAATGCTCTAGTTAAGGGTATTTTTTAAATAAAAAAAGATTGAAGGCCGGACACGGTGGCTCAAGTCTGTAATCCCAGCACTTTGGGAGGCTGAGGCAAGAGGATTGCCTGAGTCCAGGGGTTCGAGACCAGCTGGGCAATTTGGTGAGACTTCGTCTCTACAATAAATCAAAAAATTAGTGTGGTGTGGTGGTGCGTGCCTGTAGTTCCAGCTGCTTGGAAGCTGAGGCAGAAGGATTACCTGAGCCCAGCAGGTCGAGGCTGCAGTGGCCATGAGTGTGTCATTGCACTCCAGCCTGGGTGACAGAGTGATACTCCAACAACAACAAAAAAATATAAATAATGACAAACTTCTTAGCAGAACAATTTCAGAAACATTTAAACCTATAACTTAAAGGTAAATAAATGAAAATAAATGATCCATTTTACATAAATATTAGAATAGATTTTAATCTAAACTAATTTTGTAAACAGGAAATACAGAGTATTGAAAAGTGGAATGGGAGTGAAAAGTATTTGTTATCTAATATTTGACTAATTACATTTTTTTGGCCTACCTGAGTGAATTATGAAGAAAATAAATGCGCACTTAGGTAATAGATTAAGTGCTCAGCCTATAATCCCAGCACTTTGGGAGGCCAAGGCGAGTGGATTTCCTGAGCCTATGAGTTCGAGACTAACTCGGGCAACTTGGTGAGACGTCGTCTCTACAATAAATTAAAAAAATTAGCCAGACATGGTAGCGCATGCCTGTAGTCCTGGCTACTTGGAAGGCTGAGGCAGAAAGATTGTCGGAGCCCAGCAGGTCAATGCTGGAGTGGTTGTGAGTGTGCCACAGCACTTCAGCCTGGGCAACAGAGTGAGACTCCAACTCAAAGATTAAAAAAATACTTGGAAGGTTGAGGCGGAAGGATCGCCTGAGCCCAGCAGGTCGAGGCTGTGGTTACTGGGAGCGGCCCCTGCACTCCAGTCTGGGCAACAGAGTGAGACTCCAACTCAAAAAACAAAACAAAACAAAACAAAACAAAAAAACAAAATTAAAAAGAAACTTAAATTTGGGACAAAGGAAATATAGATATAAAACAGGAAAGGGAAATTAAGAAATGTGTATTAATAAATTGGAAGTATAAGTACCACTATTTCATGTGTGTGTGTACAATTAAAGTACAAGTATGTACTAATTCAAGGCATGCATCATTCATGAATGGTTGGAAACCACTGGTTAATAAATTGTTATGGAAACAGCATTGTTTCAAACCTTCTCCTCACAGATCACTAATTACTTACAAAAAAATAAAAAGTTACCTTTCCAAGTGAGTAATTTGGTAGACATCATTTTATAACGAAATCACCAAGCTTTGTATCACCAGCAATGGAATAAAGTGACATCATATACCTCCTAAAGTGACACAGCAGGAGACACATTACCTAATGGCATTTTTATCAAAGTATTTAACCTGAATCTGATCAAGAGGTAACAACAGAAAATTTCAAATTGAGGGATATGGTGTAAAGCAATTCTTTAAAAACAGCAGTGTCATGAAAAAGAAGTCCGTGTCATAAAAAAGCAGCATCATAAAAATGTTTTCTCTAAACTGTCCTAGTGTAAAGAAAACTAGGGAAACATGAGTAAAAGCATTGTGCAATTCTTGATTGTGTCCTGGATTAAAAAAACAAAAACAGGCCGGGTGTGGTGGCTTAGCCTGTAATCCCAGCACTTTGGGAGACCGAGGCAAGAGGATTGCCTGAGCCTAGGGGTTCGAGACCAGCCTGGGCAACTTGGTGAGACCTCGTCTCTACAATAAATTACAACTAGCCGGATGTGGCGGTGTGTGTCTGTAGTTCCAGCTACTTGGAAGGCTGAGGCAGAAGAATCGCCTAAGCCCAGCGGGTCAAGGCTGCAGTGGCTGCGAGCGTGCCACTGCACTCCAATTCAGCCTCGGTAACAAGAGTGAGACTCCAACTCCAAACAACAACAACAACAACAACAGCAAAAACAGCCACAAGGGACATTTTATAGCTTAGCTATTGTTATATAATGTGGTGCAAAGAAATACTCCAAAATTAGTAGTTCAAAGCAAGATTGATTCTCACTCATGAGTCTTGGGGTTAGCCAATTTAGGCTGAAATCAGCCATGCCTGGCTTCAATATGCAGATTGTGTCCAGTATTGTTCCACAAGTCTCTCAACATCCTTTGATCAGTGGACTATCCAGAGAATTTTCTTAGCATGATGGTGGCAATAAAGCAAGAGGACAAGCCCAATTACGCAAGCACATTTCAAGCCACAATTTGCTTCATTCTGTGTATTAGTTACTAAAGCTGCCATAGGAAGTGATCCCAGGCCGGGCTTGGTGGTTTAGCCTGTAATCCCAGCACTTTGGGAGGTCAAGGCGAATGGATTGCCTGGGCCCGCGGATTCGAGACCAGCCCGGGTAACTTGGTGAGACTTCATCTCTACAATAAATAAAAAATTAGCCAGGCGCAGTAGTGTGCGCCTGTAGTTCTGGCTATTAGGAAGGCTGAGGCGGGAGGATCGCCAGAGCCCAGTAGGTTGATGCTGGGGTGGCCATGAGCGTGCCACTGCACTCCGGCCTGGGCGATGGAGTGAGACTCCAACTCAAAAAAAAAAAAAAGTGATCACAAATTGTGTTGCTTAAAATAGCTGAAATGTATTATCTCACAGTTCTGAAGATAACTGTGAGAAGCAAGGTTTGGCTTCCCCTGAAGGTGTAGAGGAGGATACTTCTTCGATTCTTCCTAGCTTTTGGTGGTTGCTGGCAACTCTTCACATACCTTGGCATGTGGTAGCATTAGTCCAATCTCTGCCATTGTCGTCACATGACCTTCTTCCCTGTGAGTCTATATGTCTCCAAATCTCTCTCTCCTATAAGGACACCATCACTGGATTTAGGGCTTACTCTAATCCAGAATGATCTCATTTCATTTGATTATATCTGCAAAGCCCTTATTTCCAAATAAGGTCACATTCATAAGGACCAGGGCTTAGGATTTTAACATATATTTCTTGGAGACACAGTTTAACCGACAACACTCTGTTAACATTCCCTTGGCCAAAACAATTCATATAGTCAAGTCCAAAGCCAAGAGGTGGGAAAGTATACTGAATAAAATGTGAGATCAAAGCAATATCACATGGCCATACTCAACATCATGGAGCAGAGAGGTAAACATCTCCCATAGAAATCAAGAGATAATTATTTTTGAGTCATAAATGTGTGTATAGTATATGTGTATTTATCTATATAATATTATATATATTTGAAAGACAGTGTACAAATGCAGCAAAATTGATGAATCTAGAAGGCTATGTGGCCATTTATTATTGTTTATTTATCTTCCTTTTTTTTTTGAGTTGGAGTCTCACTGTCACCCAGGCTAGAGTGCCGTGACATACTCACAGCCACCTCAACCTCATGCACCTAGAAGCACAGGTGCATGCCACCATGCCTGGCTAATTTTTTTGATTTATTATAGAGTTGAGGTCTTGCCAAGTTGCCCAAACTGGTCTCGAACCCTGGACTCAGGTAATCCTCTCGCCTCTGCCTCCCAAATTGCTGGGATTATAGGTGTGAGCCACTGCATCTGGTCTATTGTTTATTTATCTTTTAAAGACAGGATGTCACTCAGGCTGGAGTGCAGTAGCATGGTCCTCACTGCAACCTCAATCTGCTGGCCTCAAGTGATCTTTCCGTCTCAGCCTCCCAAGTAGCTGCGACTACAGGCATGTACTACTACTGCCATGCCTTGCTAATTTTTTTTTTAATTTTTATTTTTTTTAGTAAAGATGAAGTTTCACTATGTTGCCCAGACTGATTTCCAACTACTGGGCTCAAGGAATCCTCCCACCTCAACCTCCCAAAATGCTGGAATTACAGGCATGAGCCACCACACCTGGTTTATTATTGTTTACTATGTCTAGCAAAAAACAATAGCAAATCTGTAGGTAAGAAGCTTTATTCAAAAATCTTATTGCAGACAGAACTTTCTGACCACAAAATCTTCAAATGTCTTAAAAATCAAAAAGAATGGCCAGGCACGATGGCTGGCTCACGTCTGTAATCCTAACACTTTAGGAGAGTGAGGTAGAAGGATTGCTTAAACCCAGGAGTTTGAGATCAACCTAGGTAACATAGTGAGACCTTGTTTCTACCAAAAAAAAAAAAAAATCAGCCTGGCGTGATGGCACACACTTGTAGTCCCAGGTACTTGGAAGGCTGAGGCAGAAGGATCTCCTGAGCCTAAGAGGTAGAGGCTGCAGTGACCCATGAGGGCGCACTGTTCTCCAGCCTGGGTGACAGAGTGAGACTCCGAGTCAAACAAACAGGAAAAAAATTCCTTTACAAGAAGGGGCAGACAGTGTGGTATAGTCAGAGTCATAGGGTGTAAGGATATTCACTAAGACAATTATGAAGAAAGGTATGTTTATTAGGGAGTAGATTTGTTGTGAAGGGCACAAGGGTAGGACAGCAGCAAGAATACTTGCTGTGTTAATCAAAGAAGTGGTGGCCTGAGGTTCTTCCCAGTGGTGTTTGACCCTGGCATTGGTTAGGGTGAGTTTTAGGATTCCCATCATACATTTGGGTTTTTGCCATGCAAATGAGGCAGTTCTAATTAGTTGATGTTTGACCTTGATTATATGGCACTTATGGGCCAGAGGTTTGTTTGTTTGGTTGGTTTGAGTAGGAGTCTCACTCTGTTGTCCAGGCTGGAGTTCAGTGGCATGTTCACAGCCATCGCAGCCTCGACCTGCTGGGCTCAGACGATCCTTCCACCTCAGCCTTCCACAGTCAGAGGTTTGTAATATGGCCGGTTGATTGCGGGGTTTTGTTTTTTAACAGCAACAGTTGACCGCTCTTTGTCATGGAACCAGCAGCAAATGTTTTTCAGCTGGCTTTTCAGCTTTTACAATTCTTGTAATATCATTCTGAGATTTCCTTCCTCAAAAAAGTTTACCCAATTTACTCAATTGATGCTGGCCTAATCAGTGTGTTCCTCCACAGTAAGCAGGCTAGCAGGACCTTTGTGTGGGTGTAGGGCAAGTGGGTAAGATGAGCAGATGGCATAATCAAGGTACAGGAACAGAAAGTGATTTTCTCCCCTCCCTGGTTGGCTAATTCTCAGAATAAGCCATTAACTGTGATATGTTCTACAAGTTCAAATTTAAGTGCCAGCTAAAGTTCAGGGGCCTGTGGGGAAAAGAGAAGCCCAATTAAAATTTAGTGAAGCCAAGTTGATGGATAAGTAATAGGCAATTGTGAACACTCTTGTAACTCTTCTGAAGGTCTGAAATATTTTAAAATAAGTTTTTCTTTAAAGATTAAAGGTTATTACTTAAATACAGTTTTTGAAAGTAGAGAACCCTAGAAGTTTAGGATATAATGTAGCCATTTTGAGTTAGCACAGTTTGGGCCTCACCACTTGACATTCCTTGCTGCACACCTTGCCTGGCCCACATGTCCTTTTGCCCTATAATCATTAACGAGAAAAATATTCTAGTTTTAGAAACTGGTGATTACACAGAACCCCTTAAGCATGTCCAGTCTTGCTAACAATCTACTAATACATTGTTATTGGCTGCCAGTGATGACCACCTGGAGGAATGTTTATTTGTATATTGTTATCATATGACTATGACAACCTCCAGCCCCACCACCTGAGGTCATGAGATGTTGATGCCTGGTGATGTCAAGAGAAAAGTCACGTGACTACTATGGAAACCAAAGAATACAACTCTGGACATTACTTTGGCCCAGACCACCTCCATGTCTAAGCCCCTCTAGCTTTAAAGGCCCTTAAATACACCTAGTTTCCAGCCTTCCACACCACACTCACCTGAGTGCTAACCCCTTTTCTGTCTGTGAAAGGTGAATAATAAACTTTACTTCCTTCTTTGTTACAATTTTGCATCATTCCCGTGATACCAGCCCACCTTGCCTCAGTTTACCCTTTCAGTTTTGGAATGGATTTTTTTTTTCCTTTTTTTGAGACAGGGTTTCACTCCACTGCCCAGGCTGGAGTGCAGCAGCACTGTCTCAGCTCATTGCAACCCCAAACTCCTGGGCTCAAGTAATCCTCCCTCCTCAGTCTCCCGAGTACCTGAGACTACAGGTGTGTACCACCATGCCTGGTTAATTTTTCTATTTTTTGTATCAATGGGGTCTTTGTTGCCTAGGCTGTTCTCAAACTCCTGGCCTCAGGTGATCCTCTCACCTCAGTCTCCCAAAGTGCTGGGATTACAGGAGTGAGTCACCACACCTGACCGGGAATGAATTTTTGTTCTTCTAAAACTTCATGATATCCTACTAGCTGTGAATTGCCCTTCATCCCAATATGTAGATTTTTACTCAGACAATAGAAGCTAAGAGATTATAGATTTATTCTGTGGGCTCCCAGTTCTACCATCACTGGACAGAAAAAAAGATTTTTTAAAATTACCACCATGTTTATAGGTCCCAAATTTTCAAAGGAAAAAGAAAACACTTTGGATTTTAATTCCATCAAACAGATATCAGTAAATCTCCTGGGGACTAACCAAGTAGATTAACATCCAAAGGAATCCAGTTGAAAGACAGCGTTTTTGTGCCTGGCTTATTTATCCTAATAGTGACCTCCAGGTTTATTCATGTTACTGCAAATGACAGAATTTCCTTCTTTTTATAGCTGAATAGTATTCTCTTATGTACATATACTACATTTTTTTACCCATTCATCTGTTGATGGACACTAGGTTGATTCCATGTTTTGACTATTCTGAATAGTGCTGCATGGCAGTGCACATGTCTCTTTGACATACCGATTTTACTTTCTTCAACTATATACCCTGTAATAGAATTGCTGGATCATGTAGTAATTCTATTTTTAATTTTTTGAGAAACCTCTATACTGTTTTCCCTAATGGCATGATCTTATTTATATGTGGAATCTTTTTTTTTTTTTTTTTTGAGTTGGAGTCTCACTCTGTCGCCCAGACTGGAGTGCAGCGGCTGCTCCCGGCCACCGCAGCCTCGACCTGCTGGGCTCCGGCGATCTTTCCGCCTCACCTTCCAAGTAGCTGGAACTACAGACGCGCGCTACCACGCCCGGCTAATTTTTTGATTTATTGTAGAGATGAGGTCTCGCTTGCCCAGGCGGGTCTCGAACCCGCTAGCTCAGGCAATCCACTCACCTCAGCCTCCTAAGGCGCGGGATTACAGGCTGAACCACGGAGCCCGGCGGTTTTTTTTTGTTTTTTTTTTTTTGTGTTGGAGTCTCACTATGTCGCCCAGACTGGCGTGCAGTGGCCGCTCCCGGCCACGGCAGCCTCGACCTGCTGGGCTCCGGCGATCCTTCCGCCTCAGCCTGCCAAGTAGCTGGAACTACAGGCGGGCGCTACCCCGCCCGGCTCATTTGGGGGTTTATGGAAGAGAAGAGGG
>CAUYQG010039092.1:0-26442 GCA_963574415.1 Tarsius wallacei | reverse complement strand
GGGCAACTTGGCGAGACCTCATCTCGACAATAAATCAAAAAATCAGCCGGGCGTGGTAGCGCACGTCTGTAGTTCCAGCTACCTGGAAGGCTGAGGCGGAAGGATCGCCGGAGCCCAGCAGGTCGAGGCTGCAGTGGCCGGGAGCGGCCACTGCACTCCAGTCTGGGCAACGGAGTGAGACTCCAACTCAAAAAAAAAAAAAAATCAAAACAAGGAAATGCATGAAAAGCACTTAGCTCGAGGTCTGACACTTCCATGACCCTGGAAGGCCCAGCCCACCAACACTGTGCTTTCTCTATGCCCTCTCCCCCTCCCAGCCTGGAACGTTCTCCCTCCCCTTCTCAATGTCCCAAGTCCTTCAGCTCAAGCCACAGTTCCATGAAGCCTACTGCCTACCCGAGTTGTACCCACACTCCCAGAGCACTCTCATGTGGTACCTGCAACTAGATATTTGACCATGTGCCATCAGGGATTTGGCCCTAATGGTTTACAAGAGGGTTTATTCCAGGAGTGTAGGATTTGGGCAGTTGGCCTGTTTTGTCTCCTTCATGGACCAAAACATATGAAGCATATGAACAAGGATGCCCATCCTGGGTCATGCCTGTCTTGGGTCGTGCCAGTCCTGGGTCATGCCCATTCTGGGTCGTGCCCGTCCTAGGTCGTGTCCAGAGCAATGAGAAGAACCATAATTTATTGTGGTTTCAGCTATGCTCTTTGGAGGTCTAAGAGTTCTAAAGACATGTTTCAGTTGCAGCCACACCTGGCCAGCTGGTGAGCTCATATTATGGTGACTTACCCACATTTTTGCTGGCCTGTGCCCCCTCCCTGTGACTCAGAGCTTGCATCCCCTCCTCGGCTTACAGTTAACTGTGGTTAGGCTTGGGAGTATCCAAGTGTCTCGGGTAGGTTCTTCTGTCCAGACTCATTCTTACCCTCTGTTGTCCACCAGCCATGGAGAGAGGGCCCCTCCTGAGAGTCCTGCCCTCTTGCTCCGGCACTATGTCCCAGAGCGCCAACCTTTGAGGATCCAACATCTCTGGGCACACTATGACCAGCAGCTGCACCATGTGTCACACAGATGTGTGGGTGGTGGCATCTCTCCAGTCTGTGTCATACTGTATTGTCCCAACCCTGACAGTGCTGTGGTGCAGACTGTTAGCTATCTACATGGTGGCCAAGCAGGACTCCACATCCCAGCTTTCCTTATAATGAGCCACGGCTGTGCAACTGAGTCCGCACCCGCAGAAAGTATTAGGTTGATGCATATGTTCGTAGTGATTGTGTTTGGTATGGCAACACAGTGGTGCTGGGAGTTTGTTTATTGCTTGTCATTTGGAATGACAATGCTGTTCCTGTGAATACACCTTGCATTTGGCAGATTTGAAGAAAGTTGGTGCTATTTTGGGCTAAAGAAGATGAAGTGTCAAGTGAGAAAAAAACCCGAACACTTCCGCCATATTCTTTCATTTGAGCTTAACAGAGGGGTAAAAGCAGCGGAGGCAGCTCAAAGCATTTGTGCCATACGGGGAGAATGCCATCTGGAAAAGCATGGCAAGGAAATGGTTTTGTCATTCCAAAGAGGGCCACTGTGACCTGAGTGATTCTCCACATTCAGGAAGACCATCAGGCTTTGATGAAGACCGTTTAAACACTTTAATGATCCATGTCAGTCAACCCGAGAATTGGCAAATGTGATGAGCTGTGACCAGTCAACCATGGTGTCATATTTGCATTCCATGGGCAAGCAAAAAATGCTACGAATTGATGCATCAACCCAATAGCATGGGGCGAGCCACTTGCAGGTCTGGGGCTTAAGATGTTGAGCCTATCCCTCTCTTCTTCCTGCCGGCTGGGCCTAGATGTGGTGATGAACCAGCTCCCACCATGTATGATGACAATGGCCTGGCAAATGGGGAAGCAACAGACGGATGGCCCTTGGGCCCATGAATGACCTCATGAAGCTGAAGGTGCCACCAGCCTGGACAACTCACCTTAGGACTACTGTCTTAAAGAGAGAGAAACTCCTATGTTCTGTAATCTGGTGCACGGAGGTTCTCTTTATCACAAGAGTTTAGTTTTTAGCACACGTGTGGGTCCCAAGTTCCATTCATGGTGAGAACAGTCTCTTCTGCTACTGTTTGTAGGCCTGCACCCTCTCTCTCTAAAGGGCTGGACTAAACCCAAGGGCTGAGCTGGGGAAAGAGACCAGAGAAGCCCATTTCCTGGGTTCTTTTCCTCTGCTCCTAGGGACTTGATCACAGAGACTCTTCTTCTGTAAATAGAGGTCTGGAAGGCCTCTAATTCACCAGCTCACCAGACATACCTAGACGGGGTCAGCAGGGACACCCAGCCCTGGGCAGCTAGCTCTAGCAGCAGGATCTTCATAATGAATACCCCTGGTATAAGGCGAGCCTCACTAGATGAAGGCTCTGTCCTCCTGCTTGGCTCACCTCTGTCTTCGGCTTATAGTGAGTGGAGAAAGCAAGCATTGGGGGATCTTTAGGTCCAGGAAAGAACTCCGTGGCTTAGGAACTTTTGGATCCCTCTTATTGTCTCCCTGGGAATAGAACACAGGTGATGGGTAATGCTGTGTTGCTAACCGAGGCTAAGAAAAAAGAGCGCTTTAATAACTCCATGCATTTGTAGGGCATGTACCATTTCTAGAGCGCTCTCCCATCCCATCTCTAATTGCCCCACCAATTACACAAACATACCCTTGTGCACGTGACATGAGCACACCCACGTGTCAAGAACCACAGACCCCAGGCCCCTTCACTACTATAGAAAAAACAGCATGCAAGATTCAGGTTTGACACAAAGGCGAACAAAGCCCTGTGATGTGAACAGGGCTATTCAATCCCCATTTTACATATGGGGAAACTGAGGACCAGTCACCAACACTTAGGAAATGCCCGAGCTTGGATTACACCTCAGGCTTCCTGACTTCTATCTAGCCTGTGTTCTTATTTCTAGGTTGGAAAATAGTGTGTTTTGACCTATGTTCAGAAAGTGTTGAACACAGGGGATGGCATTGAGAAGGGGGTCTTGTGTCGACTTTGAGGGAGCCATTTAACCAACTCGGGTCTTGGTTTCTTCTTCTGTAAATGTGAAGGTCATCCCTGCTTCTCCCAGACCAAAGAGAGGATCTGTTGTTCTTGTCACACACTCGGCCCCTATTCCAACGCCTGCCCTTGCTCCAAGACTGCAAGGTAAGTTGGTCTGTGGGCTTAGACTTGTCTGAGAAAGCTGGGGCTTGGGGAGGAAGAGGCGTCCAGGGCTGCTGCTCCCAGATGAGTTCATCTGGGGTGAACCACACTGGGCTGTCCTCTGGGTGGGGAAGCATCATCCGAGAGACATTCTCAGCCCAGGGAGGCTGGGGGGCAGGAAATTGCTCTTTCACCTCAAGTGGCCCAGCCCACCGGGTGCCTGGGTGGAGTGCAGGATAAAGGGCCAATGGAGAAGAAAGGTTGCTTTGACCCCAGTGCCCCTGATTTTTGCTGCCCCACCAATTACACAAACACACCCTTGTGCATGTGACATGAGCACACCCACGTGTCAAGAACCACAGACCCCAGGCCCCTTGACTACTATAGAAAAAACAGCATGCAAGATTCAGGTTTGACACAAAGGCGAACTTCCCAGGGTGAAGGTATTAGAGACTGGACATAGTGGTTTCTTCTTACGGTTTCTATAAAATGTGAAAGAAATGCTTATCCTTCTGGCGTGTGTGGGGTGGGGGGCAGAGGGGAAGAGTTAAACTGGCCTTGTCTAGAGGCAGCCAGATGAATAAGGTGTGAAATCCCTCCTGATGAAAGCCTTCAAGACGGGCAGAAGGAAATGCAATGGAGGAACATAGGAACTGTACCTCTTATTTATTCCTGTGTCTGTGAGTGGAAGAGATAGAGGGCAGCTGGACTTTGAATACAGGGAGAGAGGGCTACTTGCCAGCTGGGCAAATAGGTCTCAGGGAAGTTGGGCTCCCTGGCTCTTAGGACAAGGAAATGGGTGAAAGATGTGTGAGATGCAGATTTCCCTGTGTCTGGCAGCCCAGTGACATCTCCAGTGGTGATCAGATCTGCTGGCAAGTGAGCTCAGGGGATGAGACTAGAGAGAAACCAGAGAAAAGACCTGCAGTACAGCTGCCAGCCTTCTGCTCCCTCGGCCAGATCTACAGAGCCCCTGAGAGGGGCCAGGAGGGTCCTAAGGAGGTGGGATGATTCCCCAACACTTAATTTTTTTTTTTTTTTGAGTCAGAGTCTCATTCTGTCACCCAAACCAGAGTGTAGTGGCACAATCACAGCTCACTGCAGCCTCAACCTCCTAGGCTCAAGTGTTCCTCCTGCCTCAGCCTTCTGAGTAGCTGGGACTACAGGCATGTGCCACGACACCCAGCTAATTTTTTCTTTTTTTTTAATAGAGACGGTTTCGCTACGTTGTCCAGGCTGGTCTTGAACTCCTGGGCTTGATATAAAGATTACAGGCATGAGCCATTGTGCCCAGGCTTTAATTCTTTTATTTTCACATTTTTTAATGAAAAATTTCAAACATACAGAAAACTTAAAAGGCTTCTACAGTGAACACCATATTCCCACCACCTAGATTCCACCATTGACATTTTATTACATGTGCTTTATCACACATCTGCCAACTATCCATCCATCAGTTCCCTGTGCATTTCAAAGCAAGTTGCAGACATCAGTACCCATTTAGGCCAATACCTCAGCATCATATCAGTAACAAGTTCAATATTTTTCACATAGCATTTCGTTCTATGTAAGACTTATCTTACATAGAATGAAATGCACAAATCTTAAGAGTACAGAGTTCTGTTTTGATTTGTTTCATTTTGTTTGCTCTTTGTAGAGACAAGGTCTTGCTATGATTTGCCCAGACTGGTCTCAAATTCCTGGGCTCAAGCAATCCTCCCGCCTTGGCCTCCCAAAGTGCCGGAATTACAGGCATGAGTCAATGGCACCTGGCCGAGTGTACAGAATTCTGACAAATGCCTACACCTGTGCAACTCTAGCCCCTATCAAGGTACAGAACATGAGGATGACTCCAGAAATTTCCCTGAAGCCCAGTCCCAATAAATTCCCACCCCACCCCCGACAACAACTGTTGTGATTTATTTTCTTTTCTACCACAGATTTAGTTTTGGCTATTCTATAACTCCATCCATATAAGTGAAATCAGACAACATGTGCTCTTGTGAAAGCTTCTTCTCAGCATAATGACTCCTGCATTATTTGGGAACGTCTACTTTATATCAAGCCAGATCTTTTTTTTTTTTTCTTAACCACCAAAAAACATATTCCCAAATCTAATCTTCATTAAGTCCAGGGAAGCCGTGTTTACAAAGGCATGGTCAACTCCCCAGTGTGCTCATTCTGTTTGTCCTTGACCAGTTGAAGGTAAACAGGGCTGGGCTGAGAGGCATCTGTGAGGTGGACAATTTTTCAAGCCTCCAGCCTCCTGTTTCAGCTGCCAACTGCCCTTTGAGGCACCACCTCCCTCATCTCCCAACTTGATGTATTCTTCCCACTCCAGGCACTTAGAGTTCTGCCTTCTTCGTGCCCTCCCCCACCTCCCGGGCAAAACCAGAAGATCTGCTCACCAGCCATTTACACTAGATAACTGATAGTCCCGGTTATCGTGTAACTGGACCGCCTTCCACTGAGGTGTTGCCTCTACTGAGTATTGACTTGTGTTTATCTCCAAGTGGAGCCTGATAGGCCCTGTGCCTCTCAGACTTATATACAATTTTTATTTTAAAGATGTGGGGTATAATTCAGGTACATAAGTGGTCATTGTACAGGTCAAGTTTGGGAACCTCTCAGACTTCTGCTGAGGCTCCCTTAAGGATGAAGAACTGCAAATGTGTCGCCACAGGGGTCTGAAGGCACAACGCAGCAGCACTCAGTAGGGGCAGCATTTCTTTAAACAGGTATCTTTGGTTTTTATTCATTCTTAGACACAACCCATAGACAAAGTGCAGGAGACTTAAACTCTGATAATATAAAAGTAATGCTGGGGCAGAGTGACACCAATGCCATGTCCTTCCCAGAGGGGAAGTCACTATCTAGAGCTGACACTTTAATAATGGTAAATAAGGAAAGAAAGGAAGATAGACAGAAAGATCTAAACATATTGAAAATCCCAAGGGCAGCTACCAGAAGACCCCAAATAGCAAAAGTTAGGAAAAGGAAGAGGGACGGTCGGAAGAGTTTCAGAAGACGTGTCATTGAAGAATTGTATGCTGGGCAACCCCTTCAGGTCCCCTCCCACTGTGGGAGCTTTTCTGTCCTCTCAATAAATCCTGCTTTCAAAAAAAGAATTGTATGTTACCTCAAAAGTGTGTGCAAAGGAGGCATCCGCTTCACCCATACTCAAGTTTATTTGTTAGATGAAAGCAATCCTCCCCTCTCCCACCCCTGTCAGATCTCTGAGCAAAAGTGAGGCTCTAGGGTCTGTGTCATGGTATGGGGCTCTCGAACCCATCAAGACACGCACTAGGTTGAGAGGCACAGCCCTTGGCAGAGGCATTTTAGACACTGGTGGGTCCGAGGGATAATCACTCTTAGTTCATTCTGCTGGTCCTGAAGGGAACCGCAGGTTGATCCTTTATTAGGGCTTTTGTTGTGAGATGGGGTGCCCCTCCCCCCTTCCAAATGGCCTCTGCCCCTAGGGAGACCAGCTGGGCTCCAGGGAGCTCACTTCTGGAAAAGCTCAGAGTGGAGGAGCCCAGGTTCTTCTGGGACCAGCTCTGTCAGCATCAGGGGGCCCCCACCAGTGGGCACAGAACTGTCTGCTACTGCCTCCGCCCTCCAGTCCTTCCCCTCTCAGACCCGGGCACCCTTCTTCCTTCTGTCCTAGACCAGTGGGCTTTCCCACAGTCTTCATCCTCATCTCAACCACAATTGGGTTTAGCCAACTTGGCTATACTTTAGAACCATCTGCAGGATGTAAGAATAACACCCTAGGCCTTGTCCCTAGGAATTCAGGTTCCCTATGCCTCAGTGGGGCCTGGCTATGAGTAGTTCCCAAAAGCTCCCCAGCTGATTCAGACACACAACTGGGCAAGGGAAGCTCTGCCTCACCCCCAGTGCTGCCTGCTTTCCCCTTCTTGCCTCCCAAATATGTGTTCTATGTTTTCTGGCACAAATGATGCAATTTTGATGGGTAATTGATGATTTTTCACATCATCACCTTTTAAATTAAATACTCTCTGAAACATCCCTCTGTCTCTTTGCTATTCCTGTCCCATTGCTGAAACCCATCATCTTTATCAGCGGTGTCATTGTACAAGAGCATCCCTATCTCCTGGGGCTGCTTGTGATCTCCAGAGGCTCCAGAAGGCAGAACCATCCTCAGAGGAGAGAGTGCAGCTCTATGAGCTTCCAGCCAAGAGCAACCTGGGCAAACTGGGGAACTGCTCCTTGTGTGCTTAAGTGTCAGCCCCAAACCAAGCTCGTCCTCTGAACAACTGAATTTTCCCAGTCCTTTCTGGGGGGAAGATTTTCCATAGTCCCCAAGGTGAGGCAACAGTATTGGTGATGTACACTAGCTGGCACCCCTATCCCGTCCCCAGACACTCCATCTCCTTACTGAACTCACCCTCTTGGTCTGTGGCTTCCACAGAGCAAAATGTGCACCCACAAACCTGCATTAAATTGTTGGACCATAACCCCTCCCCTCCTCACCTTTCTGGGCATCCACTGTAGGTACAAAAACCAAAAAACAAATAAAAAGGAAAGTGAGAACAAACAAGCATAGGAAGAGGATGATAACCTCAAAATAAAATTCCAAGCACCAGTGAAGGAGAGGTTATTCCGTACTGGGGACATTGTTGTCACTCCTCGAATTGCAGCCACTTCCTATGGACCACACTGAATGAAAAAGAAACTGTAAATGTGTGTTTGAATGACACACCTGCATTACAGCTTGTTAGTTGTTTCCTCCTTCTTTGGCAAAGGACAAATGGAGGATTTACTGTAGAAAAATGACTGAAGTCTGTAAAGTCTGTAGGAAACTCATGTGAAAGGTCAGTAATTTTATTTTATTTTATTTTTTTGCAAATGACCTTGTTCAAAGAGCTTCAGGCATTTTGTCCTTGACCAGTCTAGTCCTGGTCCAGGCTGGGGAGTGAGATGGTAGAAAAGAGTCAGAGGCCAAGAAAGACACCCCAATTAGAGTCCCTGATGCTGCTGCCGGTGGAAATCACCTTTCAGTCTCCTCCTAGCATGGCTCCCATCCAAAGGAAGTGGGAGCTTTAGCTGGGGGGCACCAGAACCCTGAGGACCTGCTCATTCCCTGGAGCGTGAGCTGGAAGACAGCAGCCTGAACTGATGGACGTTCCCCCTAGCCTGCCCCGCAGCTTCCCAGGAAAGGAGTCACCCAATTAGTGAGCACCCGGGGCCATTGCCTGGAGGCTAGTGTCAACCTGCTGCTTCTCCAAGCCCAGGGACTTGTGACAGCTCCCCGCCTTTTCTCCTCCACTCTCAGCAACAGCTCCCTTCAATTTTATGCTCCCAAATACCACACTTCTTAAAGTTCCGTCACGCACAGAACACTTTATGAGTTACATTTTTCTGCTTATGAAAGGATTTTTGCTCACTATCAAAATTCAATCAAAATAGTAATGTGCAAATAAAAAGGCAAAAGTTTCCATAATCTAGTTTTCCTGAGATAACCAGCGTTAGCACTTGGGCATACACCCTTCCAGATCTTTCTCTTCAGTGTGTACAAACAGCTTCTATGTGTGGTGCTGTTTGTTTCCCCACACCTTTGCTTGCTGTCTAACCTGCTTCCTGGAGCGCTTTCTTCTCTTTGCCGGGCTGACATATGCAGAATCTTGGGAACTCAGACTACTTGCTCCTTGTCGTCTGCCAGTCTGGACCAGGTACCTTCCCCTGGGCTTCCCAAGCCCCTGCACAGCTTATCAAAACACCTAGCACAACGAATGATCCGTTTCTTGTTTGTGCATCTGTTTCCCCCACTGTAGTATAGGTTAGTGGCCAAGACGTGAAGGCCAGGACTGACCCCAGTCCCCTAGGAGCCCTAGCCTCTCTGACTCTGCTGGACTTTCCTATTCACTTTAAATCCTCAGTGTGTAGCACACTGCCTGGTACTCAGCAGGTGTTTGTTGAATGAGAGGGTGAGTGAATGAGTATCCTCACACGAGACTTTTATATACAGATGGAGGGCTACAGAGAGAGGCACCCACCCAAGGACAGAAGAGCTCCAGGTTGCCTGGTCCCAACAGCTTCCACTAACTTACATCAGTTGTGTAACCATGGGGCAAGTCCCCCCAGGATGCCGTGAGCATAAGAATCTATCAAGTGAGGTTCCTTCCTGCTTCCCAACACATCTACTCTTCCATGCTCACTTAGGAGGCAAAGGGCCCTTTTCCTTCAAGCCCAGTGAAACATAAGGCATCAAGCTCAAACCATGCTTGGCTCCCCAGGGACAGAGCTCCAGACACACCAGCTGTGTGATCTTAGGCAGGTGCCATAACCCCTCTGAGCCTTCTTTCACAACAGTACAGTTTGAATACTGTCAGTAATGTCTACCTCACAAGTGAGGAGAGAAGCCAACATGAAGTATGAGTGTCAGTGTGCACCGGAAACTCCATAGCTCCTTGTCCTGCCCTCCTTCCAGTAGGTTCAAAGTAAGATCGAGGTGCTAGAAATCTAGACTTTAGCTCTGCCCCCATCCCGAGGGGATTATGGGTACGGCACTGCTTTTTTTTTTTCACCTGTAAGATGGAGGTGGGGGAGATGGTTCCAAAGGCCTTGTCCAGCTCCCGCATTCTAAGTGCTTTAAAGATTAACGTTTGCTACAAATGGCCTTAGTTCCTTGTACTATCATTTGGTCTTGAGAACAAACACTTCGCCAGTGGCCAACTCTCTCTCAACCATAGGCCTGCCAGTCAGAACTGGGAACACTGAGTGGAAGGCCACCAACTGAAATATCCCTGACTCTGAATTTCCATGCTGGGCACTGTGGCACTACCACATACTGCTTCCATGTCCCAGGGAGGAATGAATGTGGTTATTGTGATGTGTTTTTTGTTATATTTGACTTCTTTGGAAAACCTGATTTTGCTCTTGGGCAGTGTGGAGTCTAGTTGGGGAAAGAAGGCTGATAGGCGACCCTGATTGGGAGAGTGATGGAAGAGTTCATTGTGTACTAGAGTCTGCAGAGGTTCTCAAGGGCTAGGTTTTTGTTTGTTTTGTTGAGATAGCATCTTGCTGTGTTGCCCAGGCCTGGAGTGCAGTGGTGTAATCATGGCTCACTGTAGCCTCTAACTCCTGGGCTCAAGCATTCCTCCCACCTCAGCTTCCCGAGTAACTGGGACTATCAGTGTGCAACTGCACCAGGCTAATTATGTGTTTTTTGTTTTTTGTTTTGGAGACAGGGGTCTTGCTATGTTGCCGAGGCTGGTGTCGAATTCCTGGCCTCAAGAGATCCTCCCACTTCAGCCTTGAACTGGGCTTTGGAAGATGCTTAGGATTTGGGCAAGTAGAGGGAGAGGTGATGGTGAGGGGGTTAGAGGGTTGGGTGTCTGAGGGTGAGTGATGAGGCCAGGCCCACTGAGGCCAGTTTCCATTCAATAGATCATGCATTTGATTGATCAACACTCCCTTTTCAGAGAGTACCAGATACCACTCAGAGGGAGGACAATGGTTGAGGACATCTTCATCTGTCCTCTTGACCACCAGTGGAGCTGAATAGATGTCTCTTTTATTGTTTCCCCAAGCTGAGCTTATGGTGGAAACAGTGATTACTCAAAGTGAGTGTTTTACACTAGGTACCTCCACTTGGCTTGTCTTATTTGATCTTCACAGGGAGGTGGGGATTATTAACCCCACTCCACAGATGAAATGCCTGGGGCTCAGAAATGCCAGAAGCCTGTCCCAGATCACAGGCCTAGTTAGCAGCGGAGTCAGAATTCCCAGCCCGGGCCCCCCAGCTCTAAGTTCTGAACACCAAGCTGTCTGGAACTTCCCCTGGGGCCAGAGTGGGTGGGCAGCAAGCTTGTATCCAGAGATGGAGGCTGCAGGTCGATGGTGGCAGTCTCTGGATGGGATGAAGAGGGAGTGAGGGGTGGGGGTGTTTGCTGCTCATCTTCAGGCGGGGGGAGCTGGTGGTCTTGGGAGCTCAGGGCTTTGGCCTGGGCTGTAACTTTAGGGGCTGAAATTACTCTGAGCAGACAGAAAGGCAGAGACCAGAGGGACAACTGGACAGCCTCGCGAATCATCGAGGGGTCACTCACTCATGGTGGAGGTCAGCCATCGGCTTGCCCTTGTTCCCACTTCATCCAGCACAAAGCAGCCAGTCTCTGCCTATGTGGGACCTGTGACAGAGTGAAACCGCTGTCACTGCAGAAGCTGGGGCCAGGCCAGGCTGTGCCTTTTTTTCTCTTCTCTGGGACTTTCCTACTCCTCCCTCCACTGGCTTCCTGCTGCTCTGGGCCCTGAGCTGGGGAAAGACGGGAAAATGTTTCACTGTCCTGGGGTGGCCAGATCCAAGGTCCTGCCCCCCTCTTCACCTGCCTCTTGCCTGACATAGGCAGCAAGATCAGATCTCTGTCTTTTTAAGGGATCCATCCACCTCTCATCAGACCATTTGGTCTCCTGGGAAGGCGGTCCAGGAGCAGTGTTCTTGGACCACCAGCATCCTTGGGGGAGCTTGTTAAGAATTAACTGGTCGGAACTAATCCCGAGTCCTCAGAATCAGAATTTTGGGGGATGGAGCTCAGGAATCTGCGTTCTGGCAAACTCCCCAGGGAGTTCTTAGGTACTGTAAAGCCGGGAGCCGCTGCATGAGGTCATCCCACCATCAACTGCTGGAAAGGGCCTGGTCTCCCAGGATGCCAGGAAGGAGTCTGGGTTGGTGGCGGTAAGATAAGGCTGGTTGAATGATCAGAGTTTCAGAATCTCAGGCAGGAAGGCAGTCCCCTGGCTGGACGCCCTTGAAGCGGAAAATTGCTTTCTCACCTCCTGGTCCGCCACCCCCGTGCCACCCCCACATCAGCCTTCTTCACACAAGAGCTCTCTCCCTTCAGCAGAGCCAACCAGGAATGCTCAGGTTCGGGTCCAAAGAGGAAATCTGAGGAAAGGCTTGGAGACGGGCCAAGAGGAGGGCTGAGGAAGTGATGAAAGATATTTTTAGGATTGCTTATTCCAGAAAAGGCTGAGGAGGCAGCTTATCACTACCCAAGAACTTGGAGAGGCTTATTTATGAGACCCTTGACCAAACAATCAGAGATTAAACGACAGCTGATAGGTCTGAGGTGAGGGGAAAGGAAGGGACTTGTGAGATACTGACACGAGTCCAGGAAGAAAGCTGTGGAAGCTTCTCGCCTGGTGTTTTTTGAGGACAGTTCATTCAGTTGTTCCTCAAACATGTCTTGGTGTCTACAATGAGCCTGGCACTGCTCAGTACAAGGAAGAGAGCCATGAACAAGGGACACATGAGCTGAAGGTCAGGTGGAGAGCCCTGTCTGCCGGGAAAGCCTTCTCCTTGTCCCCGTCCAGGGGCAGATACCTGAGCATCACGCACAGGTGTGGTTCTTTCCCAAACAGCCCAGCATGGCTTAGATCCCCAAGGGAAATTGGGAGGTGGGGTGAGGCTTTGCCAGGGGTCTTGGGTGGGAGCAGGAGGTGGTACTTGGAGGGCTGGAATGCCCTCTGTGGAGTTAAGCTTCTCCTGAAGGGATACAGATGCCCTATGAGCGCCCCTCCCCTGCCTACTGTCCCCAGGGCTTGTGCAGGGACATATCTAGAAAGTTACCTGCCGCCAGCTCTCAAGCATGTCTCCCCTTTCCACAGCAGACTCCTTTCATGTGACTGAAAGGCCTGTCAGACAGCCAAACCAACCAGCCCAAGTTGCCAACTGAGCTCTGCCAGTCCTGTTGGGGAAAGCCCCTGCCTCAGAAGCAGGCCTCAGCTGGACTTGCCGGGCCTCCCCAAGTCCCTGTGACTGCCACAGCCACCTTAACTCTGCTCCCCCCCCCCCCAGACATCAGGGCTTTGCTCCCTCTGCTGTACATCAGCCTTCTCTGATGCCCCTTTTCAGTACTGGGGTCCTCAGTTCAGTTCAGGTTTCTTTGGCAGAGTGTGGTGGGATCGGGAGATAGTCTCTGCTTTGCCGTCCATCTTTTAATATATCAGCCATCCCACTATTTTTTTTAGGGTTTCTATAGCCCAGTAGAGCCAAGGGGTTAAGAGGATACAGGGGAAACTGTCACTGTCTCGCAGGTAACCTGAATTTGTACAGATGAAGCAATGAGAGAATCATTCAAACCCCAAGCCACAAGGAAATGGGAGTAGAAACCCGGGCAACCCATGTCTGTGTCTGACTTCCATTCCTGAGTCACCCTGGTAAGTCCCAGAACCTCTCTTGATTCTACCTTTGCAGAATGGGAGGATGATCTCTGTGGTTCCCCGAACCAAGGTAAGGGTGAGTAAAGGGGCAAGCAGGAACTATGGGTTGTATTTACTGATCACTTGTTATGTGCTTTGAGTGGTGCTAATTTCTTTATACCATTTGTCTCATTTAAGCTTCTCAGCAGCCTATTAGGTAGCGCTGTTATTACTTCTATTCTATAGAGGAGGAAATTGAGGTGAAAAGAAATAACTTGCCCAGGAGGTGGCTGGATCCAGCCTCAGCCTGTGTGACCAGGCTCCCTACTTGCAGTAACTAGGAGAGCAGAAGGGCAGGCAGGGAAGTGTGACCAGAGGCTCTCAGGTCCTGGGGTACCTCCTGAAGTTCCCGGCCCCAAAGATGCCTGCCCTCCCTCGACCCTGGAAGAAGGACCTCCATGTCCTCTCCCGCCCAGCACCTGCTGCAGGGTGGCCGCTGGTTGCCTGCCACAGCCACACACCTGCCCCAGAACCGTTCTGTTTCCCTGAGCCAGGGTCTATAACACTCCCACATAACCACTCTTCCAGAACCTCAACTCCTCACAGCTTCCTAGCCATTTTCTGACCATTCTCCTGCTCCATCTTTCCAATGCTATCCCTCTTGTTTGCCAGATGAGCGGACCAAGGCTTGGGTTGGTGGACTTTCTGCACAGTGCACCCTCCCCTAAACTGAAGTGTCCATGTGAGAGGTCATCAAAGAGTCTCTGTCCTTCCCCTGGGACCCTTCAAGAGGCAACACCACTTGAGTCAGAATTCTGAAGATTCAAGGATGAGGCACAGCCCACCCTTGTTGAATTCATTCAATCATTCATTTATTCAATCATATTTATCTGCCACATATAGGCGTTATGCCGGATGTTGTTGGCACATAAAGCCTCGGGAGCTGTGATGCAGGAGGGACAAGGGAAGCAGATAGTGAGCAGGCAGTTAAAATAGCAGCTGCAAGCACTGACAAGGGACACCTAAATTTGGGAGGCAAGGGTGCCTTCCAGGAGGAGGTGATGAGGTAAAGTCTAGGCTGTGACACAAAGGATGAAGAAAACTGGTCCCTGAAAATGAGGCTGGCGAGTGGGAGGGCGGGACGTTCCGGGCAGAGGAAATAGCATTTGTGACGCCTCGATTGCAGAGGAGTGCAGTGCACCTGCTACTGTGTACTCTGCTCCAGCCTAGCCTGCCTCCCCCTTGACGCTTCCATCTTCCAACTACCTGTGACTCCTGTCCACATCCAGGGTGCCTCACTTCCCCTCCAACGGGTGATCCAGGTACAGGCACCCTTGCATCTGTTCTGCTCACTACCTTGGCACAGGGATGCCTAGTCTATCACCCTCTGGGGTAACTGAGGAGAAGCGGCAGGTGAGGCAGTGGGTACAGTAGCTGGGAACATCCTGGCACCGGCTCTGTCCTGGAGACCCTGGGAAAGCCTTTGTCCCAGGAGCCTGTAATGGGTTTCAGGAGAGAGCTTCAATATTTGCTGCAAACAGAGACACAAAGGATATGGAGGGCTATTGTGGGCTCTCCAAAGAGGAGTTAATCCTCTGGCAAGTGGCCAGCCAGAAGGGGTTCAAGTGTGGGGCGGGCTGCTGTGCTGTTGTCATTTATGAGCAATTGTGGGAGATAATAGCGCGGAGGGAGACAATCTCTACACAGGTGGAAGGAGGTTGTGAGAGGCACTCCCCACGGAGGGTGAAGGGGGACAGCACCTGTCCTGAAAGCTCGGGAACACAGGCGAAGCTCTCTGAAGCCCCACCCCTGCCCCAGGCCCCAAGCTTCCTGCCTGGAACCGCAGTCCACTCCAGGCAGCTAGGACTGCCTTGCCAGCTGTTCTTTGCCTGGGGTAGGGAGGGGGGAGGGGGCAGAGGATGTCACTTGTGTCTGGGAGTGGGGGTCAGCCTGGACTCTCGGGCCTCTCTCCCTTCCCCCTCCCTCCAGTTCTCTCCCCTGGCCTCTTTTTGGTCCACTGCACACAGACAAGTTGTCCCTTGGCTCCAGGGGGCCAAGGAAAGGGAAACCGATTTGATTTGCATATCATTAGCATAAAGAGATTGTATTTGCATGAATCTATTTCCTGCTCCTCCCTACTCCAAACCTCCCCATCATCCCTTGAATATGGTACATCGATGTCCTGTTCAGTCATCAGGATGAGGGAAGTCTGGTGAGGGGGAGGCAGTTGGCCAAGGGGTTTTCTTGTGTTCAGAGTGGAGTGAAGCAGAACCAAGGGGAGAAATCTGCCAATCCAGGAGTAGAAGATCTAGGAAAACAGCTCTTCAAGCCTTGCACTAGCACAGGGGGCTCTGTCAGGATCCCTTCCACCTCCAGACACCTCTAGGAGTGCAAAATGGTGGGCTTGAAAACACAGGAAGAGATGAAAGTGATGTACAGCGATTTGCATAATTCTATGTAACTTGCATGGGTAGGATTATTCCATTTTCCAGACACTTTCAAATTCAACCTTTTTGCTTACTAACATTTTCTGTCTCTTGAAGTTTTCTTTCTTTTGCTTCTTGTCTGCCAGAGAAGAGGACTGAGTGGAAGCATGGTGAAGAGGATGGCCGTGTAGACATCTGAGTGTAGACATCTGAGCCCTCCACCAATTCCCAGCACTGCCACTTCCCCTTCTGCCATCCCACTCGGGACGCCCAAGGATCCTGAGGTGTGTGGGGCGTTCTCTGTAAGCCCTCCTTTTTGCTGGAGCTGGGGGGAGTCTTATTTCCACCCACAAATTCCTAGGAATGGATCAGGGGTGAGGCTGGGTTTGTCTGCCCATTTCCTGTAGGGCAGCCAATGCCACACAATAGGAACCCAGAGAGTTTGACTCCCAGGCCACATTTTGGCAGAGATTGCCTGTATCTAGAAATTGAGAGATTTGCTCCTAGGAGAAGGGGCGAGTTTTAAGAAGCATCCTCCAAACCACTCAACAGATACCTGCCCCGAACAGTAGCAAAAGGGCCCCTCTCCCCCAGTATTATGGGCCCTCTCCCTGGGAAGAGAAAGGAAAAGAAATCTTATCTCTCTTGCCACAGAGGCCTGGAAGTCTAGTTATTTCCATTTATAGCCAATTATTATTGTCTATAGGATAAGCGAGGCTTGATTCAGATGAGGCTCAGCTGCAGGAAAACGTCTGCAGAAGTCACTTGCGGGCTGGGTCACTTTCTCTACTCCCAGCCTATTTCCACTCTTCCCATCCCCTTCCTCTTTATTATCTCTTGTCTTCTAAATACATTAAAAAAACATTACTATAATAATTTTATTATGATGATGATTATTGTTAGAGACAGAGTCTTGCTCTGTTGCTGAGGCTTGAGTGCAGTGGTGCAATCACAGCTCACTTCAGCCTTGAATTCCTGGGCTCAACGGATCTTCCTGCCTCAGCCTCCTAAGTAGCTGAGACTACAGATGCATGCCACCATGCCCAGCTAATTTTCTAAAATTTTTGCAGAGATGGGGTCTTGCCATGTTGCCCAGGCTGGTCTTGAACTCCAGGGCTCAAATGATTCTCCTGCCTCAGCCTTCCAAAGTGCTGGAGTTACAGGGCAAGCCATGATACCCGGCCTGTTACAATTATTATTAGCAAATTCTAATGTTATTTCGACAACTCATAATAAGAGTATTCGTCTAAACAGACCTCAGATCACAACACCCTACGATCTGGAAACCTTCAGTGTTTCCCCTTATTCCTTTCCACAGGCCATCAGGACCCACATGGTGTAAACCCAGCCTCCTTTCTCTCTTCACCTTGTAGGTTGTCCCCCTTCTCATGACGCTTCAGGCGCACCGGCCTTTTCCTGCTTGGAGAACGTTCCCAAGTCATTCGCACCTCAATTTCTTTGCCTTTGCTAGCCTTTTTTCCGAGGTCTTCTGAGGGTCAGCTCCTTGTCACTACTCAGCGCTCAGCTCTGTGGTTGCTTCCTCAGACAGGCCTCCTTCACCTCCTAACCTAGACAGGACCTCCCAGCACATTGAATCTGTTCCTGTCTTATTTATGTGGTAACTTGTTTATTCTGTGTTTTGTATGGACAGCGCATCACCTGCTTTCTCTGTCTCTGTGTCTTCAGCACCTGGCAAAGCACCTAGAATGTATATAGTAGGTGCCGAAGAAATATTTGTTGAATGGATTAGTACGGATGAGTATGGGGCTGGTGACAGATAGATTTTGGAGTCAGAAAGGGGCAAGTTCTGACTGTGGGTCTGTGACTCACTGGTGAATGGCCATGGGCAGGTTACCCTGCCCACTGAGCCTCCATTTCTCCTCTGGGGCAGGGATATGAATGATTTCTACACCGAAGATTAACTCAGCATTGTGTATAAGTGTCTGGCAATGGTAGGGGCTCATTTAACAGTGGTTATTGACATTAGTATACCTTTGTTAATCATATTTATTATAAATAATAAATATTTATAATAAATATTATAAATAATAAATATAGTAATATAACAGCATTAATATTATTAATTGTACGTTTGTTTTGTACTCTGTACCAGGATCTGTTGCTGCCCTCAAAGATTCATTTTACTAAATGACGCAGAGTCCTGCATGACCAGCCATGAAACTAGGGTGAATGGAGTAACAGAGGTATGAACCAAGCACTACAGAGTGAAGAGGCAACAATGATGAATTTTACAAGCCCTTCCCTGGAATAGCGTCCTACAGTTTAAGTACTACGCACAACTGTTTGTCCCCTAAACCTTTCAAGTAGGCAGGACAGGCTTCAGGATCTCCATCTTATAATCGGAGAACAGAGGTTCAAAGAGATGACTCCATGGGCCCAAGGTCACTCTCTGTCCCCTCTCTCTACTTTATTCTTCTTCCACAGTATTTAAACTTCCCGACACCTTGTGTAATTACTAGAATGCAAACTCTAAGACAGTCTGTTTTGCTCATTGCTCCATCCCGGCCTCTAGAATGGTGCCTGGCACATAGTAAACACTCAGTATATATACATGTGGAATGAATGAATGAAGGGTAGAAGAAGTAGTGAATAGCAGAGCCAGGCTTCAAGATCTCTCAAGGAAGAGGCAGAATAGCCAGTTAGAGGGCCCGGTTTCTGGAGCCTGACTGTCTGAGTTGCATCTCAGCTTTGCCACATACTAGCTGTGCAACTTGGACAAATTACTTAGCTCTTCTGTGTCCCAATTCCCCCATCTGCCTAATGGGAATGATAATATAACACCTAGTTTGTAAGCTTGTTGTGAAGACTAAGTGAGTTAACATTCATAAAGTGCTCAGAACAGTGCCTGTTACATATGAAGCCTCAATACATATCTGGTAACTTTAAAAAACAAACTAGGTATCTTGACTGTAAATCCAGGATTCTTTCTCTGTACCAGGTTCTGTGGAGTTTTATAGTTTCAAAATCACCTGCACTTCACGGTTTTATTTTATCTTTACATCATCCTTGTGAAGTAAGTAGGAAACAGTGACTGTCTCCATTTTACAGAGGAGAAAACTGAAGACAGAAATGATGAGTCTGGTTCAAGGTCAACAGAGGCTTTATTAAAACTGACTTCAAATGTACTACTCTATATTCTATCTACATTCTATACATGATTTCCTTCCTCCTCCAGATCTAGCCTTAAACTAAACAAACATACAAACAAACAAAATCAGAGACTAGCAGAGATTCTCAGAAGGCCTAAAAATCAGGTGTATTTTCAGGGTTTGGAAATCCATTTAGTTTCCTCTCATCATGGGCTGTCGTAAACAAGACAAAAGTTGCCAGAGACTTTAAGGTCAAGGAGAACTCCTACAGTTTCAAGAGTGACAGATTCAAGCCTCTAAATGTTTAGGAGCTCCCTGCCAACCCAAGGCCTCTCCTCCTAGCCAGCAGCTGTCTTCACAGGCAACTGGTGGGCCCAGAACTATGCCAGATGCTGTGGGGGCAGGGGAGACATGGCAAGTTCCTCCCGCAGGGATCTTTTTTTCAGTTTGGAGCATGGAGACAGAATCCTCCTGGGGCTAAACTGGTCAGCTGCCTGCTGCTAGAGACTATCAGTGGGTATAAGAAGCACATTTAAAGTTTTAAGCAACCACGGCGCTAACCAGATGGATTCAGTTCCAGAGGTTATTGTGGGAAAGGGGATTGAAGGACCGTGGGGGAGGGGAGGAGAGATGTAGAGGCAGTAAAATAATTTTTGAATTTTTCTTTTGTTTGCTCACTCATTCATTCAGCTGTCATTTATTGCATCCTCAGCTTACAACGGGGATCTCAGAGTCCTATGCCTGAATTTACAAATAGATTAAAAACAGACACCCCACCCCTGTAACTGTTCCTGGCTCGATAATAACCGTTGTTTACTGAGTATCTACTGTGTGCTAGGCACGTTACATACATATGCAGAACTCTTCAAGGTAAGCACTATTATTCCCACTCTGCAGGTGAGACAATGGAGACTCTGAGAGGTTAGTGACATGCCCAGGGTCACTCAGCTGGAAAAGTCAGTATTCAAACCCCAGCCTACCTGACTCCAAAGCTCAAGCTGTTGCTGAGATTTGTAAATGGGAATACTTAAGTCATAAGAAAGAATATGGTTTAACATATGTCTAAGATATAAAACACGGTTATAAAGAGACCACCCATGACACTTTCCGACATAGTCCAGTCACTGTGTATGCCTCAGCCCCGTTGCAGTCTTCGACTTCCCTGACCCCTGCTCCAAGGTGACCACTATCTACATTTTGGTTTCATCATCCTCTTGCTTTTATGATTTTGGTTGTTTTTAGCCACATGTATTTCTGATAAACACTCGTGAAGATAGCCATTTAGTTTTGCTTGGTATTGAACTTCATGTAAATATACAATAGCCTTCTTCCCTGACTTGCTATCTCCATACGCTTCTGAGATTCACCCAGTTGGTACATGTGGCTTCAGCGTATTCATTTACACTGCTGTGAAGTTCCATTGTTTGAATACGCTGCACCACATTTCTATTTATCCAATTTCCTGTAGAAGGACGTCTAGGTCATTTCCAGTTTTTTTTTTTCTTTTTTGCTATTACACACAATGCTGCAAAGAAAATTCTTGATCACGTCCTCTGATGCACCTAGCAGGATGGTATTATCTGTGCAGGGTGGACCTGCAGGATCACAGGGCCTGTTTGTGGTACATTTGACTCAATACAGCTCCAAAGCAGGTGTACCATTTATCTCAGAGCCTGTAAGCTGGAGTAGGGTCTTTTGAGGGGCCAGTGCTGAGCTTAGGAAAGGGGGCTCCAAGGTGTTGACTAACTGGCAAGTCTTGAGACATGTTTACCCTATGCACAGTCATGTACATGGTAGCTCGCGGAGCAGTGCACACTCTTGATAGCAAGTCAGGGAAGAAGGCTATTGTATGATATTTGCATGATGTTCAATACCAAGCAAAACAAAATCTGCAGAGCAGAGCCTGCAAGGTTGGAAAAACTTGCTGTTATTGACCAACATCCCAGGAGAGAACTGGCCTCCTCTCCGACACAGGAGAACCAAGAACAATCCAGTCTATCTCACTTTGCCTGGGAGACTTGGCATCTTTGCCAGAGCAGGTGAGCTTGGGGTTTTTTTTTTTTTTTTAATGCCTTTGTCCTTCTCTTGCAACAGAATCCGAATTTGTCAACCTTAGATTCAAGGTCACGTGGTGTAACTGACTGGAGGCAGCTGAGTCCTGGTTGGAATCCACCCCTCCCTGCTGGTTCTTCTTGCTTCTCTACCCACTTCCTTCTACCAATATTTATTTTCCTTCCCGTTGATTTTTGATTGGGTAATACATGCAAAGAGCTGGAAATTCAAATTGTAAAGTTAGATGAGGAGAAGTCTTGCTTCCATTCCTGACTTCCACTTGCCCAGTCCCTCTTATGAAAGATACTCACTTTAATTTCTGATGTGTCTTTCTAGAGTGTTCTTTATGTACAAGCAAAAATGAATGAAGGTGCAGTCTTACTTAAAACTATTATAGAATAGAAAGCATATTATACACACAATTCTGACATTGCCTTTTCATATAATGAGCATCTTGGAACTCTATCCCGTGTCATTTCACGAACATGTCATCTTTTCTTTTCTTTTCTTTTCCTTCCCTCCCTCCCTTCTTTCTTTATTTCTTTTTTGTGACAGAGTTTTGCTCTGTCACCCAAGCTGGAGTGCAGTGGTGCAATCATAACTCACTGAAGCCTCAAACTCCTGGGCTCAGATGATCCTCCCACCTCAGACTCCTGAATACAGGTGTGCACCATCATACCCAGATAATTGTTTTTAATTTCCTGGAGAGATGGGGGCAGGGGTCCTCACTGTGTTGCCTAGGCTGGTCTTAAACTCCTGGCTTCAAGCGATCCTCTGGCTCTGTCCTCCCAAAGTGCTGGGATTGCACGCGTGAGCCACTGTGCCCAGCTTCATCATTCTTTTCTTAAGTAGCTGTGTAATATTCTATTGCATTTCACTAATATTTATTTATTGCCTACTGTGCACCAATTTCTATGTTGGGTGCCGTGGTCAAAATGATGACTCAAAACAGGCCCTGTCTTCAGGGAGACGACAGCCTCCCTGACAAACAAGCAGACAAACAATTATGATAAAGTATTGCAGGCGCTATTCATCCCCAAAACAGTGGGTACTTGTCAGGCACTGTTCTGGGCACAGGGAGATGATGGTAAGGAAGACCCATGACAATCCTTCTGTCCCAGCGCTGCTGATGTTCTGGCACTGCGGTAGGGGAGGGTGGGTACTGTGGGGGGACAGAGTGTGGCTCCTATCTGGTCTGGAGGTCAGGGTAGGCTACCTGGAGGGAAAGCTGTTTCAGCTGTTAACGAATAGCTAAGGAGGAATCAGCCAGGAACAGAGCCTGAGAGGGGCCGGTGCTCTTGTCCACAGAGGCTCCCACGTTGGTCAGGGCAGGAGGGGAGACGCAGCCACAGTCCAGGGGACAGAGAAGGTCCTTTCTTGGGATCACTGAGGTAGCTGAGGCCTGACAAGCAGGCAGTGGGCCCCGGGGGAGCCTCGTGGACTACAAGAGGGTTTTGTCCTTATGGATGTCACTCCGTGTGGAGTTAGCGGCAGTAGGGTGCGAGGGCAGACAGGAGGCCATGAGGAGGACTGAGCGGAGGGGGAGGGAGAAGGGAAAGAACCCAAGAGATCTGAGCGATGATGGTGGTATCCACAAGACTTAATGGGCTGTGAGGGGAAGGGAGAGAAAGCCTCACATGAGGCCAGCGTCCTCCCCCTGGGCTGTTCTGGGATCTCATGGATACAAGTAAGGTCACAGCAGTATGATTGCCCCTCCCAACCACCCCCAGCGCCCATCCCTCCATCGGCTCCTGTGTTCCAGCTTCCCGGTGTAGCCTTCCCTGCTCCCCTCCCCATCACACACACACATACCACATACACACATACCACATCACACCGCACACCTCTACACCTCCCACCATAACACATACATACCACACACATCATACCACATATACACACAAGCACACGCACATCACATACATACCATACCATACCACACACACACAAGCACACGTGCCATAATCATGCAACACACACCCCACCTCCCCACACACAACACACATACCACACCACATATACACACACCACGTACAGCACATTACACACACCACACACCATACAAGCAGACCACACACAAAAACGCATGCCACACATATAAGCACACACACCATACACAGGTACCACACACGCTCCCTCCCCTCCCCCACACACATACCACACCACACACACAAGCACACACACATCACACATTCACATACACACATACGCACATACCACAGACATCCACACACCCCACAACATATTCACAATTCTGGTACAGGCCGTTGCTGGCTACATGAGCTAAACTTCCAGGAACCTCCAGGTGTGCATGCAGCCCATGGTCACAGCTAGGCCTGCCGGGCACATCTCAGCCGGTTTGGGTGTCACCTCCACCATGGCTGTTCTGCAACCTATCTGTGATCCCAGGACTGTGGGTTTCCCTCGCACGCCTGACTCTGCGTGGAGTGGCTCAGGGTGTTGCCCATGGCCGGTGGACAGGGACCTCTGCTGAGGGGGAGCAAATAGCAGAAAGGGTTGACATTTCCCAAAATCCCCTTGGGTGGTTTGGCACCCAGCCTGGCCCAGCACAGGTTTGTTTGGTGATAAGATTTGGTGTTGTTTTTTTTCCCAAGCTCCAAGGACACGTACCACCCAGAGCCCTGGCCTGACTCCCTCCATTACTAAGCAGAAGCCTGGGCCAGGTGTTCTTATTCATCTGGGTCCTCTTCTCTGAAGAGTGGTGTTGCAGGGCCCTGGAAGTGCTCCCTCACCTCCTCCAGGCTCTGGTGGGAGCTGCTTGGCCCAGCCAGGAGTCACAGCCCCTAGATGCTGCCTCTCTCCTCCTGTCCCTGCACCTGCTGGTGTGGGTACCGAGGGCTAGTCTCAGCTCAGCCCAGCGGGGGAGTGGATGGGAGTGGTCCACCAGGAGGGCCTCTTTGTGGCTGTGATTGTCAGCTTGGTTCCTTCTGTCCTGGGGAGGGGTTGGCGTGTCACCTTCTTGCAAACACAGAATCTTTCTCTGCAAGCTGCCGTGTGTCTGAGGCCCGGGTGAGCCTGGCCAGGGCCCAATCATTCGGAGGGCTCAGGACCGACTTCACAATCTGCCCTCAGTGGGGCCCCTCCTTTATTTAAAGCTCTGTTGTTGTTTGAAAGTCTTAATCACTTTAAAACAAGGCACACAGCATTTCTATTTTACACTGGGCCCTGCAAAATATGTACCAGTCCCTGTTTACTTTTAGCTGTCTGCTCTCTCATATCTTTTGTATTTTGAACTATGTAGATGTGTTTTTCTAAACTATAAACATGAAATACCACAAAGGATAAAAACAAAGGACACATTTATTATCTGTTATGCACATTTAGGAATAGTTCATATGTCCTTGGCAGTGTACAAACTGCTGTAGACACAAACACACATGACACAGGCAAGACACAGTCTGACTGACTCCAGGACAGCCCTGTAATGTGCAAAACGCCACCCTCATGAGGGCATGGCATTTGTCTCTGGAAGCCCTGAAGGACACAGACAGAGGCGTGATCCGGGCCCACCCTCTCCCAAGCTGGCTCCAGGCTGCTGCCCAGAACAAGCCAGTTCATGCCCCAGAGCTAGATTAGGAGAAAAAAAGCCTTCCCCACACTCCCTTGCTGGTGCCCACCCCCACCCCCACTGACCACCTCTAGGCATGTCTTTAGAGTCAGATGACGTCTGTCACAATATCTCCAGCTGTGCTGGAAACTCAAGACAGGATACTTCTGGGGCGACAGGGGGCCTCTATGGTGGACGTGGACTTGGCCATTGAAAACCCTGTGTGGACATGTTGTCTACCCCCTCTAGGACGGGCCCTATCTGTCTGGAGTCAGAAAAAAAGTAGATCATGGCCTTAGACTCTGCGGGAATTTGCCACATTCTAGTATTTGTAGATTTCTTGCCTGAATCACATATGTTGAAGTTTTTCCTCATTTCTTACTAGGCTTCAGAAATTCGAATGATCTGCCCCACAAATCTCGAAGAGTTGGACATGCCTCTAGTCTGTGAACAAGCTTTGAGCATCTGAAGGACAGAAATGCCAGTTCGCCTGGATGAGAAGGAGCACTGCTGCCCTCTGATGGCCAAACAGCAGAACCTCAAGGAGCCATCCAGAGAGCTGGGTCACCTTTACTTTGTGTCTGGGACAGCATCTTTGAGTCCTCAGGTCAATGAATGTCCTTTCCCTGTTCCTGGAGCATGTCCTCCCATCTCAGGGCCTTGGCTTTTGCTGCTTCCTCTCCTTGGAATGTTCTCCTAGTTCTTAGGCGGCAACTGCCTTTTCATTCTCTAGCCCTCAGGCCAAATGTCACTTCCAAAGGGAAGCCCTCCTGGACCACTTGGTCTAAAATAGCACCTCAACCAGCCCTGTCTCTCTATCCCCCTGTTTCACATTGTTCATAGCGCTTATCTGCTATTTGAAAATCTCTATTTAAATTTTGTGTCTATGTCCTCTCTCCCTCACCAGAGATAGACTCCGGGAGAGCAGGGGCCTTGTCTGTTTTGTCACTGGACCTCAGTGCATCGTACATAGTAGATACTAAAATACGCTTGTTAAAGGAGTAGATTCACACATATCAACAACATCAACTGAGACATAAGCTCAGCATCTGGTCCTCAAAACCACACTCTGATTTGGGGAGGACACACATTGCCCCAATTTGACAGATGAACAAACCGAGACTCAGAGACTCATGAGTTTCCTGAGCACCCAGTAAGGAAGGTGGAACCAGAATCCCTGGTGGCTTTTCCTGTGCTCCCTCAGTTCTCCACCTTGGAGGGAGCAGAGGGGTGTCCTAGGCCTGATGAGCATTTGTCAGGAGTCGAGGCAGGTCCTGCCCGTGGGGTGTAGACCTTCACTCTTCGGCCTGGTCACCAAGACAGGCTGAGCTGCATCGCTGTCTGTCCACAGCTGTGCTTGTGACTGAGGGGTATGCAGTGGGATGGGGTAAGGAAAGTCAGTCCACAGGAGAACACACCCCGGCGCTAGAGACAGAGATGTGTCTCTGGACAGAGATATGCGTCCTGGAGCAGGAGTGTGTTTGGGAAGGGAGGGTGACTGGAAAGCTGGGGTCATTGAGGGAATCGTAACTTCTCCAGCGCCGAGATCTGGCTGTGACATTCTGGCTGTGACATCCTCCAGACCCCTGAGGGTCCACTCAGCCTGAGGCAGGGGCTGCCCTCTGATTCTGGGTCCAGCGATGGGGTCACAGGCTCTGGCTGCAAAGCCTAGGCCCTCCAGGCTGAACTTGGGCAGGTCGTGGGGTTGGCGGGGGTCATCATCCGTCTTCAAGCCTTGGATGGCCAGACCCAGGGCAGGCCGTGTCTCTGGGTTTCTGGAGCAGGAGTCTGAGATCAGCAGCATCTACTTCTTGACGGGTCTGGCGACAGCTTGATGGAGTCTGTGAGGTGGTTCTCTAAGATGCTTTGATACTGGGGAAGGGAAAGAGAAGTCAGTGCTCATGTCCTGAGATTTGAGA
>CAUYQG010039091.1:0-18173 GCA_963574415.1 Tarsius wallacei | reverse complement strand
CATACTCATGGCCTCCACAGCCTCAACCTGCTAGACTCAGGCTATCTTTCTGCTTCAGCCTTTCAGGTAGCTGGAACTACAGGCAGGTGCCACCATGCCTGGCTAATTTTTATATTTTACTATAAAATATTAATTTGTCTGAAACTTGTATATATGGGTAACTCACCTAATTGTAAAGTCTGCTGTCCAAAACATCTTGGATTTTAATTCCTTCTTTTTTTTTTTAGAGTTGGAGTCTCACTCTGCCACCCAGACTGGAGTGCAGTGGCCGCTCCTGGCCACCACAGCCTTGACCTGCTGGGCTCCGGTGATCCTTCCACCTCAGCCTTCCAAGTAGCTGAAACTACAGGCGCACACTACCATGCCTGGCTAATTTTTTGATTTATTGTAGAGATGAGGTCTTGCCAAGTTGCCCAGGCGGGTCTTGAACCCGTAGGCTCTGGCAATCCACTCACCTCAACCTCCCAAAGTGTGGAATTATAGGCTGAGCCACTGAGCCCAGCTGATTTTAATTCCTTCTAATAGCAGAAATACTATGTTAGTCATAAAATCAGGGAGTCAGAACTGACTGCCTGGATTTAACCAATTTAACAAAGTTTGAAAATATGCAAAATATCCTTCATGAACATCAAACTTAAACTTAACTCAATCTGCTGGAGAGAAGGAATAATGGGTTTAAAAAACTCAGTGGGTGAAAATCTGTGAAGCCCTGGGAAGCCGCAACAGTGGTGAACGTCTTTCCAGGACAGACGTGCTCATTAAATGGAGGGTGATGGCACCGCACAGGGCCGTGGCTGAGGTGCAACTCGACGTCCACGCGGCCTCAAGGGAAAGTTGGAAGAGGATGAAAATTCTGTACTGAAAATCAAAAACGGGACTGCTGCAGAAAACACAGCTACTGTCTGTCTTCTGAAAACAATGCAGCCCTGGCAGCTGTATTTTAACAAGGCCTGCCACACACTGCTCAAGTCAAAACAATACTTTCATCAGAGAAGGATTTTTGTTCTTCCATGAAATAGCACAGGAAATATGCTATGAAATTACTAGCCACGGTCACGAGAATCATAATCCTGACAAGAGGGGAGAACAGAGTCATTGCGCCTCCGTCTAGCCCAGTTACGCTCCACTGGGGCAGAGTCGACTCTCTGGGAACATGTGGCGATGTCTGGAGACATTTCAGTTGTCACACAGTAGTGGCGAGGGTGCCGCAGGTGTCTCACGGGCAGAGGCCAGAAATGGCCTACACCCCACAGTGCAACACCTCACAGTCAAACACCCCATGGACAACATTGGGTTGAATTAACTACATCATAGTATATTTATGTGATGGGGGATCCACAGCATTAAAACAACATAATAAGTTAATGTTGATATGGAAACATTTGTTACAATTACTGTAAAGAAAACTATGAGGTTGCAAAGCCATATGTACAAGACAGTCTCACTTTTATCTTTTTTTTTTTTTAAATGGGGTTTGCTTTATTTTAGCATGGTTATGGACAGAAGCTTTTACTTAAGAAAACAAAAGTGAAATAAAAAAATCCTTAGTAGTTTTGGGATGTCATAGAACAACCTTTTTTTTTCTTTCCCCCCTAAGTAGAGTCCTCTGTAAATGTGGTAGTAATACATGTCTATCCACACTTCTGGCTACTCGGCCTACAGCATGTAGCATCAGGGAGAGCTATGCAAAACATAATCAGTTAAGATTGTTTTCTTTTTCCCTTGAGGCACATCCATTAAGCATGCTTTATAAGGGATATAGGATAATAAAAACCAAGATCTAAGAGTACCACAAATACCCTAGTAAAATAATCAATGGGTTAGTTCCTTTTCCACCTAATCTGGAGAATAATACATCATTGGGAAATTTTGCCAGCAATTATAATCCAACAGAGCCACACACTTTACCTAGCCCTTTAATGAACTTAGGGTCCTAAGCCCTACCAATGGCGTATCTATAAAAATAAAGTAGTCATTCAAATTAGATGTCCAACCTAAATTTTGGAATCTTCTGTTACAGAGACACTTTCACATGGAGATATAGATTACATTAGAAATATATTTAATATAAAAGGCAGCCAAGAACTAGAGAAAAATAAATGATTTTTTTCTTTTTGAGTCAGGGTCTCACTCTGTCATCCAGGCTGGAGTGCATTGTATGATCATGGCTCACTGCAGCCTCAAACTCCTGGGTCCAAGCAATCCTTCCACCTCAACCTCCCAAGTAGCTGAGAATACAGGTGCACACTACCAAACCCAGCTAACTTAAACAATTTTTTTTTTGTAGAGATGAGGTCTTGCTATGTTATCTAGGCTGGCCTTGAACTCTTGGGCTCACACAATCCTCTTGCTTTGGCCTCCCAAAGTGCTAGGATTATAGGCATGAGCCACTAGACCAGGCCAATCCTTATTTTTAAGGCAAGAAAAGCACATCAATATAATATCTTTAAATTATTTAAATGATGTTCAAGTCAACTTTGTCAAGAAATATATTATTGTATCTTTTAATCCAGTAATAGCCATCTATTCCATTTGTTGGATTTGATTATTTCATGATATTAATAAATCATAAGTGATCTAGTAAAGTTTAAATACTTATTTTAAAAGGTGGCTTATAAAATCTACACTTACAGAAAGTGATACTAATTTATAATAAGGATAAATTTAAAGACAGTTCTCCCCATTTGTTTAGATCACTATCATTGGTGTGAGATTAAGAGGGAATTTAGAGCTTTCGGTCTAGTTCAATGGATCACTACACTCTTGATCAAGTGAAATAAAGTCCCAGGAGGTTAAATGGCTCAAACATTCTGTAGGCTAGTGGCAGAGAGATAATAGAACACATACATACAACTTGACTCCTAGCCCAGTCCCTTTCTGACCAATAGCACATACAGAATGAGCCATGTAGTGACCACTGAACAATTTTTTTTCTTTGTTAACCTAATTGGTCAGTAAAGAATTGAATTCACAACCTTGACCTCATTAGTAATTTGTCCTAGCCAGAAAGTAAAAAAACAACTTAATAACGAGCCATGTAGTTTAATGAGAAAGGGACTGGGCTAGGAGTCAAGTTGTATGTATGTGTTCTATTATCTCTCTGCCACTAGCCTATGGAATGTTCAAGCCATTTAACCTCCTGGGACTTTATTTCACTCCGTCAAGAGTGTAGTGATCCATTGAACACTATGACCCAAAGCTCTAAATTCCCTCTCAATCTCATACCACTGATAGTGATCTAAACAAATGGGGAGAACTGTCTTTAAATTTATCCTTATTATAAATTAGTATCACTTTCTGTAAGTGTAGATTTTATAAACCACCTTTTAAACTAAGTATTTCAACTTTACTAGATCACTTATGATTTATTAATATCATGAAATAGTCAAATCCAACAAATGGAATATATGGCTATTACTGGATTAACAGATACAATAATATATTTCTTGACAAAGTTGACTTGAACATCATTTAAATAATTTAAAGATATTATATTGATGTGCTTTTCTTGCCTTAAAAATAAGGACTGGCCTGGTGCAGTGGCTCACGCCTGTAATCCCAGCACTTTGGGAGGCCAAAGCAAGAGAATTGTGTGAGCCCAAGAGTTCAAGGCCAGCCTAGATAACATAGCATCTCTACAAAAAAAAAACTGTTTAAGTTAGCTGGGCTTGGTAGTGTGCACCTTGTAGTCTCAGCTACTTGAGAGGTTGAGGTGGAAGGATTGCTTGAACCCAGGAGTTTGAGGCTGCAGTGAGCCATGATCATGTATTGCACTCCAGCCTGGGTGACAGAGTGAGACCCTGACTCAAAAAGAAAAAAAATCAGTTATTTTTCTATAGTTGTTGGCTGCCTTTTTATATTAAATATATTTCTAATATAATCTATATCTCCGTGTGAAAGTGTCTCTGTAACAGAAGATTCCAAAATTTAGGTTGGACATCTAATTTGAATGACTACTTTATTTTTATAGATAGGCCATTGGGTAGGGCTCAGGACCCTAAGTTCATTAAAGGGCTAGGTAGAGTGTGTGGCTCTGTTGGATTATGATTCCTGGCAAAATTTCCCAATGATGTATTATTCTCTGGATTAGGTGGAAAAGGAACTAATCCATTGATTATTTTACTAGGGTGTTTGTGGTACTCCTAGATCTTGGTTTTTATTATCCTATATCCCTTATAAAGCATGCTTAATGGATGTGCCTCAAGGGAAAGAGAAAACAATCTTAACTGATTATGTTTTGCATAGCTCTCCCTGATGCCACATGCTGTAGGCCGAGTAGCCAGAAGTGTAGATAGACATGTATTACTACCGCATTTGCAGAGGACTCTGCTTAGGGGGAAAAGAAAAAAAAAAAGGTTGTTCTATGACATCCCAAAACTATTAAGGATTTTTTTATTTCACTTTTGTTCTCTTAAGTAAAAGCTTCTGTCCATAACCATGCTAAAATAAAGCAAACCCCATTTAAAGAAAAATGAAGTGTGTTTTTATTTTTCAATCTCCTGTCTGGGTCTTTATAAAAATAGATTCACTATAAACTAGAATCAGCTATTGAAGATGTGCGACCAATTTTGTAAAGTCTTGAACTTGTGTCTCTCATCAAAGCCACCTTTTCTTTC
Source organism: Tarsius wallacei (assembly GCA_963574415.1). Lineage (NCBI taxonomy): Eukaryota > Metazoa > Chordata > Mammalia > Primates > Tarsiidae > Tarsius > Tarsius wallacei. Next base: position 13,557 of record CAUYQG010039091.1, on the reverse strand, counting down.
TTGTCCTGCCAAGATTTTTCCATTCACTGTCAGGCATGTTTTCCGTACGTGTATATTACATCACCCCCATGTGCCCTTTCTGTCTTTTGTTCTGTCTAACCAGTTTTTATCAAAACTTAAAAGAATCAAACGTATAAACTCCTGAGATGTCTAAAGCACAGTTTATGCCTAAGTTTAAAGGTGGCATTAAAATGATACTTTTTGCATCTATTTATTTTTTTCTACCATTAAATACAAGTGTTTGTTGAGCACTGAGCAACATTTAATTATACACTTTGATTTCTTTTGAATTTTTTGTTGGGCTTTATATGTGTACATCTATGCATTCTAACATTTTTATATTTATAATATGTCTTAATCCTGAAACTGAAAACAATATATTGCCTAAATGCTGCATAGTCTTAACACATTTGTTTTCAAAAGTTTTAACTTACTGTGAATTGCAGATATAACCCACCACGTCTACAATCTGTAACTACATTTAAGTACATACAGCATTCCTATATAAGGTCATGCGTTAAAAATTGCATTTCAGGAACATATGGAGTAAATATGTGTCCTCTCTTTACTAACCTTAAATGATAAGCCTTAGGAAACTGTTATTTGTCAGTGCTATAAAGCAGATTGTTGCCCAGTGGTTTCAATTATCATCAAAGGATTCTTCACAGGCAGTAATAGTTACATCAAAACCTGAAATTTATTATTCAGGTTCGGCACTGAAGTCTTCACAGTGATTATGTTCCTTTCAACAGAATGCATTTTATGCTGACTTCTCACATTCCTTTTCATCTTTTTATTATTTCCCTAGAATGGCCACCAAGTTAATACGGCTAGTTAATGACAAGAAAAGATATGAGCGGGTTGGTGGCGGCCCCAAGCGGCTGGGACGAGATGTGGAAATGGAAGAAATGATTGAGCAGCTACAAGAGAAAGTTCATGAGCTTGAAAGACAAAATGAAGCCCTCAAAAACAGACTAATTTCAACCAAACAGCAACTTCAAATCCAGGGTTACAGGCAAACACCATACAATCATGTGCAGTCTCGTATTAACACTGGGCGTAGAAAAGGAAATGAAAATGCAGGCATACAGGAATGCCTCAGGAAAGGTAAAACAAAGCTAACATTAAATCCTAAACTTAAGTCTTATAATAGATTGTTTACACACACACACACAAAGTCTTATTTCTGTATTCATGCTTTTCAGTATCTTTAGAAAGAGAAAAATAATTTTTACTTGCTTTTTGATAAAAATAATAATATTGTCATGAAGATCATTTTATTTAAGAATCACTAAGTCAGTCTCAAATTTGTTTAGTAAAATACTTTACATAACTATTCTTCCTGATATAAGAGATATGTATGAAACTAAGTAAAATTTGAGTTGAGGCCAGGCACAGTGGCTCACACCGGTCATCTTAGTGCTTTGAGAGTCTGAGGCAGGAAGATCACTTGAGGCCAGGAGATTGAGACCAGCCTGGGCAACATAGCAAGACCATGTCTCTACAAAAAATTTTTTTGAATTAGTCTAGCCTGGTGGCATATGCCTGTAGTACTAGCTACTCAGGAGGCTGAGGCAGAAGGATCACTTGAGTCCAAGAGTTTGAGGTTATAAGAAGCCAAGATCATGCCACTGCACTCTAGCCTGGGTGACAGAGCAAGACCTTGTCTCAAAAAAGAAAAAATTTTAAGTTGAGTTTGATTTAATTATATTACAGATGGAAATTGTACTGACTCAGGCAAATGGGAAAACCAGCTAGTTTGCTTACATATAACCACACTTATTGTTTTGAAGTTTTTTAATCCAAAGACCTTTTATAAAATTTGCAAAAGTGTTGAAATCTTTCTCATTGTGTGGAGGCAGTCTGACAGTGAAATGTGCACATAAACAGGCAAGAATTCAAAAAGTTGTGTTCTTATTCCTCCATTTGCTAGCTGGTGACCCTGGACAAGTCTTTATAGTTATTCTGAACTTGAGTTTTCTTTACATGTAAAATAAAAGGAGTGAAACAAGTGACCATAAAGGTCTTTTCCATCTCTAAAAATGATCATAGATCAATTACTTTCTTCATTTTGAAAATGAATAGCCTGAAACCTACCCAGATTACAAAGCAATTCAATTGCATAGACAAGACTCAATATAGAACATAAATAGTTTTAATATAAATTCTCAATTCTCTCAACCCACAGACAAACTTTATTATAATGGAACTGCAATCAGTAAATATCTTAAGTAATGTTTTTAAATTTTCAACTACAGGAAAGGAAATAAAGTTTAGCTCTAATTAATTTTTGCTTGGAATACAAGTATACATAAAGACCAAACATTTTTAGGGATATAAAGTATTATGTAAAACTTTAGTTTCAGTTCATTGAGGAAGAGAAAACAACAGCATATGAACAGAAAGGGAGAAAAATTTGTTGCAGTTTTTTCTATAAGCCAAAGTGCTAACACTATCTGTTCCCTAGATAAGAGTTTCTTTGAAGTCAATAAGGCCTTCATGTAGGCAGGAGGCAGCTGCAGGATGAAAGAGCTCTGCTACTCCTAGCTATGTGGCATTGGCAGTTGACTTTGAATATAGCCAAAGTAAGCATCATGAATTATAAATCAGAAAATACGTTCTGCCACTAATTAACTTTTTTACATGTAAGAGAATACTTGACCTCTCAGCCTCATTTTATCAATCTATAAAATGGAGTGATAATAGCACCAGATTAGATAAGAGATCCACAGATAGTAGCTTCTCAATAATACATTTACCTTTAAAATCCCTTATCTCTCTGAACCTTAGTTTTGCCATCTGGGACTATAACTGGGGAAGATGATCTCTAAAGTCTTCAAGGTCTTTTATACTAAGGAAAACTAATGTCCAAGCTGGGTATAGTGGTGCCTGCCTGTAGTCCCCAGGAGGCTGAGATGGGAGGATCACCTGAACCCAGGAGTTCAAGTCTAGCCTAGGCAACATAGCAAGACCCCATCATTGAAAATAAATTGAAAATGCCAAGATTTTAGATTAAAATGGCAAGCTAATCTAGTGCTATAAATTTCTGTTTAAATAGAAGAGTTTGATAGAAGTCCTTCCCTTCAGGGGGAAAAAAAAAACAGAGCTTAAAATTCTCCTTAAGTTTATAATGTCTTGGTGATTCAGACCTTTCTCGCTGTTCAGTTTAGATTCCAGGACATGCAGGACATGAAAGTGGCACAAAGCATTAAGTAGTGATGAATACTTTCTTAATCACTATTTTCTGAGGAAACCTGAAGCATCATTACCAGAGTTGATACCTTAGCAACCTTAACAGACTGCTCAGGACTGCCTTTGAGCCTGGGACTTAGGCCAGACTTATCAGGCATATCCCAGCCTGGGATGGCTGGGTGTGAATCCCAGAGCCTCCTGTCTGGCCACAAGTAGCCTTGACCCCCAAGCTGCTATACAAATACTATTGTTTTCTATTTGTGCCTTCCTGGGATAAAGGATGGAAAGTACTGGCTTGATGTAATATAGAAACCATTCCTACTGCGAAGAACCAGTGGAACAAAGATTTTTGTAAAGTAAATGTTTTAAAATATAACCATTGTTAGGGAGTAGAGTGATAGTTACCAGAAGCTAGGAAGGGTATGAGGAGATGTGGAAGGATAAGGAGTAGTTGGTTAATGGGTACAAATATACAGTTAGATATAAGGAATAAGTTCTAGTGTTTGATAGCACAGTAGGGTGACTATAAATAACAGCAATGTGTTGTATATTTCAAAATAACTGGAAGATTTGAAATGTTCCCAACACAAAGAAGTGATAAATGTACCCTGATTTAATGATTACACATTGTATACATGTATGAAAATATACCATAAATATGTACAATATTATGCACATGCCATAAATATGTACAAATATTATGTATCAATTTTTAAAAAGTAAAAAAAATAACCATTGGCAAATCCTCAAGAAACTAAATTTTAAGGTATGTTTGAGTGTTTTTTTTTTTTAATTCCACTAGTAATATTTTTTCATAAATCATGAAAATCATGTAGGAAAAACTAAAGAATTGGTGTTACTGCCAGGATAATATAATTGGTAAATTCCAACACAGTAAACTATTTTAATGTTCTAGGGAGAGCCTTTTCTATTCTTTGGGATTACAGCAATAGATATTGAATGCTTTGGAAAGAGCGAGTAATAGTTCCATTACTCTAATTAAAATTCTCATTTTTAAAGAGTAAACTTTCCTAAAGAGAATAGACTTGTTATTTACTTTTCTGAGACTATTCTCCATTTTAAAATACAAGTCATTTGTCATCTTTTATCAAACTTAAATTCTAACAATTTAATTATTCTATAAATGTAAAGTAACACATAATTAAAGGTGTATCTTATTTTTAACAAGACGACTATCTTTGTAAACTTATATGTAATTATTTTTATTAAAAAAAACATTTTAAGTGCAACAGGAAAATTTTTTAAATTTATTTTTAGTTTTTGTTTTCTTAGAGATAAGGTCTGTTTCTATTGCCCAGGCTGGAGTACAGTGGTGCAATCATGGCTCACTGCAACCTCGAACTCCTGTACTCAAGCAATCCTCCTGCCTCAGGCTTCTGAGTAACTAGGACTGCAGGCACATACCACAATGCCCAGCTAATTTTTTTTTTTTTTTTTGAGTTGGAGTCTCGCTCTGTCACCCAGACTGGAGTGCAGTGACACGCTCCCGGCCACTGCAGCCTCAACCTGCTGGGCTCTGGCGATCCTTCTGCCTCAGCCTTCCAAGTAGCTGGAACTACAGGCGCACACTACCACACCCAGCTAATTTTTGATTTATTGTAGAGATGAGGTTGCCAAGTTGCCCAGGCAGGTCTCGAACCCGCAGGCTCAGACAATCTACTCACCTCGGCTTCCCAAAGCACGGGATTACAGGCTGCAGGCTGAGCCGTCGAGCCTGGCCTTAATTTAAAAAAATTTTTTTTTTATAAAGGTGGTACCTCGCTGTGTCACCCAAGCTGGTCTTGAACTCCTGGTCTCAAGCGATCCTCCCGCTTCAGCCTCCCAGAATGCTGAGATTACAGTTGTGTGCTACCATGCCTGGCCAGAAATGATTTATTTAAAGGAATTCTATTGATGATCTCAAATTACCTTTTTTTAAATTTGATTTTCTTCTTAAAGTGAAATAAATCAAGATACAGAAAATATTTTTACTTAAATATGTAAGGGCAAGGAATGTGAATAGGGGGCTCACCTTATTAACAAGGGTACCTGCATAATGAACACTTGTATACCTAACCCTAAATTGTACCCCACATCTTTAAAATAAAATTTTTTTTTAATTTAAAAAATAAAATTCAACTTTAATTACATATATATAAATAAAATAAATAAATAAATAAAATCAAAAACCTTTATCAGAAACACAGAAAAAAAAGTCAAGTTTTTACAACCTTTTTTCTTTCATACTTCAGTTTACATTGTAAAGACTTGAACTGAATACTGGTTCTTTTAGGAATTACTGCAGGAGTTCTAAATCTTAAATTGAATCAAATTATCTCTAGGAAATTTGGTTTCTACAGTAGAAATTGTTAAGTGGGCAATACTTGCTGCTGTGTTTTATTGAATGCCTGCTGGTAGCTGAGATCTAATGTTCCCTTTGGCCGTACATTTCTAATTCTCTGAACTATGGAACATATATCTCTTAATACTTAAGAGATTTTGTTATAAATATCCTTATGAGACCAAATCAAGAATCCTTCTTTTCTAACGTCACTTATTTATTTATTTATTTATTTATTTATTTATTTAGTGTGTGTGTGTGTGTGTGTGTGTGTGTGTGTGTGTGTGTGTGTGTCTCACTCTGTCACCCAGGCTGGAGTGTAGTGGCCCGCTCACAACCACCGCAGCCTTGACCTGTGGGGCTCAGGTGATCCTTCCACATCAGCCTTTCAAGTAGCTGGAGCCACAAGTGTGTACCATGCCTGGCTATTTTTTTTTTTTTAATTTATTGTAGAGATGAGGTCTTGCCAAGTTGCCCAGGCTAGTCTCAAACCCCTGAACTCAGGCAATCCTCTCATCTCTGCCTTCCAAATTGCTGGAATTACAGGCGTGAGCCACCACTCCTGGCTCTAACTTCACTTCTGTAATCATATTTTGTTACTTTATTTTTAGGTATAAGGTTCCAAGATGGAGATGTAACAGAAACTCTACAACCCATGCATACAAAATACGGCAACAGTTTACTTGAAGAAGCCAAAGGAGAAATAAGAAATTTGTATGTGTTTTCTTTGTAGTCAGTTTAGAACCTTGTTTATTGATTGTCTCTTTTTTTGATCCCTCCCTTTCCTTTATTAAACAAAACTAGGTTATGTATAAATAATTTATTTCACTAACAGCTATGTTCTGTAGGGTAACAACAGATATATGATGTTTTCAGTAAAATGAGGAAAATGAACAACTTATTCAACTGCATTGATGCAAGGATTCATAGGATAATCTTCTTTCTTATAATTTTACCCAGTAAAGAAATGACAAAGTCCAATCATTTAGAATAGCGTGTGATTTAGAGGCAACATTTTATTCCCAGAAAATCACAGGTAATTTCTTTCAAGATCCTGAATCAATTAGCCCTTTTTGTGGTTAAAAATAATAATAAAGAATTGAGGGAGTGGCTTAAAAGTTTGGAATTATCAGAGACATATGGATTTCAGATTTTTTTGTCTCCATATGATTCTATGGTACTGCATTCTTCATCATATTATGATTTCAAAAAAGTTGCTTCTGCCACATTTAGCTTACTTTCCAGTTAATCAAAGTCTTATGATTTCAGTGTCTCTGAGTCACACAAATGAAGGTAAGGTTCCACTTTATCTATAAGACTTCACCTGGATCATCAGAAAGTAACAATGAAAAAAACATGACACAGAGTATATCTTAGATATTAAGAATAATAGAGGCTTAAAAGAGTTTCCTTTTGAATATTTTAAGTAACAGTTACAGTCATGATTAGCCTGAGGGAAAATAAAAGTAAAATATTAGTAATAATCTTGTTACCTGATAATCAGCTGAAAAGCCAAGGGTCATACAATTTTCCTGAGGCTTATTACACTGTGATGGTGCTGGACATGGTAGAGATAAATGCATGCCAGAGACCAAGTTATGTTTGGCAAATTTCCTGCCATCTTGCTGAAGTGTTAATTTGAGTGATATAGATAGATGTGAAAGAAGAAAGGCATATGAATTATCTGAAGACTAGATTATGGAGTACATAGTAAGTAACCAATAAATACCTACTTAATTGAATTGAACCCAAGTCCAATCCATTGCCTAGGGCGTTATCTTGTAAAAAGCAGTGTATTGCATTACTCCATATGTATTTCCAAATCATCACGTTTAATCTACCTTTTCGCTCTGTCCACAGGCACTTAAGGTAAAATTTTTAACTGCTACTTGTTCTTTTTTATGAAGAACTTTTTTTGCACTGATCTTAAATACTACAAAATTTTCCTCAAACTACAAATTCTTACAAAGGCTCTTTATTTCAGAGAAAATGTTATTCAGTCACAGAGAGGCCAGATAGAAGAGTTAGAGCACTTGGCTGAGATCCTGAAAACTCAACTGAGGAGAAAAGAAAATGAAATTGAGTTATCCCTTCTTCAGCTTCGAGAACAGCAAGCTACAGATCAAAGGTATGTTAAAATAGAAATATCACATTGATGAGTTTGAAATTAGTTTGAGATACTTAATCATGTGCCATAAAAGGATAAGACTGTCTGGTCTATTTAAAAGTCATGTTTTTACTTAACATTCCTGCTGTAGACCTACTAACTGCTAACAACAGCTGTAGTCTAAAAACAGCTTTCCCTAACCTGCTCTGCTTCTAAGCAGCTTCTGATGGGTAGAAACCACCTTCGTCATGTTTCTTCTTTTTATTCTCCCTATTTTCCAAGACTGCAGGAATTTCTGATACCAGTTGATTATAGCTACTGAGAGAAATATAAGTGACAAGAACTCAGCTGTTAGCATACTGTGTATATAAGTCCAGGGTTATATTTTTCAACCTTAAAAGTTAGTAAATTTCACAATATGGTACCAGTTTGTAATTTCAAAAATATGTTACCTCTCCTAATACTCAAAGTTTGCATCATAATCTGTTGGTTGTAACGGATTACAGTGGGATCTGTTAGTAGTCTCATTGCTGCCTTTTCATTTTGATGTTGTATAATGCATGGTATTTTCTTTTCCATCCTCCTTTGTCATTTTTGGTTCCTAATGCCTGTTCACTTGTTTTGTGCTTTGACACTGTGCTTTCAACAAGCCTATCTTTTTAACATACTCTTTCTAAAATTATTTTCTTCCCTTTTTGGCTTTTTTCTTTTCTTTTCATTTTGCCCCCCCCCCCCCCGCCGCCACTTTGGATCAAGCATATCCAAAAATAGAGAAACTAGTATATTGAGCCCTCATGTACCTTTCACTGAGCTTTAATAATTACCAGTATCTTACCAATCTTGTTTCATCTGTTCCCTCACTTTTATTTTTTTCAATTAATTGGCCCCAGCCAGAAATCATATCACCTCACCCATAAATAGGTCAATATGTGTCTCTGTCTGAAAAGATTTTTTTAAACATAATGACCATGCTTTTATCATGCCTAACAAAATTCACAGCAGTTCCTTGATATCACCTACTAACCAGTGTATATTCAAACTTCCCTGAAGATGTCTTTCTACTGTTCATTTTAGTTGGAATCCAAATGAGGTTCCCTATACCGCATTTGGATGTTATAACTCTGTTATATTTCTTGTGTCTCTTTTATTTTTCTCAATGCTTTTTTTTTTTTTGAATTGGAGTCTCACTCCATTGCTCAGACTGGAGTGCAGTGGCATGCTCACAGATACTCCAGCATCAACTCGCTGGGCTCAGGTCATCTTTCCACCTAGCCTTCCAAGTAGCCGGAACTATAGGCGCGTGCTACCACACCTGGTTAATTTTTTTTTTTTTTTTTAATGGTGGAGATGAGGTCTCGCCAAGTTGTCTAGGCTGTTCTTGAACCTGTGGGCTCAGGCAATCCCCTCACTTCAGGCTCCCAAAGTGCTGAGATTACAGACTTGAAGCCACCGTACCTGGCCCTCAATGCTTTTTTTAAAAAAACAGATCTAGTTCCTCTATGTATTTTCCTCCTTTCCAATGTGTATGATATTATGCCTGTATGGCTACGTTCTTATTTAGTTATGTAAGGTTTTCTAGCTTTTCATTTCAGCTTCAGAGTCTATTCATCTTTAAACAAACTAAAGTTAGGTGATAATATATGAAGAAGCTAAGAAAAGATGCTGATTATCAGATTTGTTTAAAAAAATTAAGTGGGTTAAGAAAATATGGAAAGCTTTATATTTCAAAGATGTTAAAAATTAGTGGGCAGACCCCTCAGGTTCCCTCCCACTGTGGGAGCTTTTCTGTCCTCTTAATAAATCCTGCTTCCCTCCCAAAAAAATTAGCGTTACCTCTAGTAATCTCTAATCCTGAAAAGCTGTATGTAAAATTAAATTATAAAAGGGAATTCTCTACATTTAGTGACATTTTATACCCTTCTAAGGGAAGGACAGAAAAACATGAATATTTTTTGGAATTGTATTTAAATGAGGGGTTGGCTTTAACTCAAGGCAAGTTTGAATACCTGTGAATGATCTCTATTGCCTAGAAGAATTTATTTAGACTCAGCCTTTTTTGAAAACCAAGAAATGGTTCCTTGTGAGGAACAGTTCTGAAGGACCAGATTCAAACATTGAATATGGTAATCTTAGTAAATTGCCAACAGCTATATTTAAGACATTGCCTGATTATAAAAATTCACATAGACCAAGCCCAAGCTTGGGGTCATTTCTATCATCTTTACTCAACCACTGAGTACAAGGTTATCTGAGACTACTTTCCCTATTATATTTCTCAGATTCCTAGAGTAAGATGGACACTGTGTTGGCCATTCCCTTTCAAAGGGATATGATCATCTATGAGCTAGGCTTTGACTGCTGTCTGAAAGACAGATCCAAAAGTCCTTCAATCCTATGACTAGAACAGCAGAAGTAGAGTGACAGACAAGGACACATACTTTTTTACCATAACTATTGCCAACAAGTTACACCAGCATATACACATAGAAGAGCTAAGTTCCTCCTTAGGGAATATATTATTTACTCTATAGCAGTCTATTGAATTAAAAGCCCAGACAAAATGAATATTACAGGCAGAGGAATTTTTGTTGCAGAGGCCAGAGATATAAATTAGTTGGTACCCTACCTCACTGATTTTGTAAAATTGAAAATTCACAGATTATTTGCTCAGAAGGAATGATACCCATCATGAATAGCATATTGTTGCTTGAAATACAGCTGTTAAAACTGAAGAAATAACTTAAAATAAAGATCTTCAGTGCTTTTTTATGTTTACACATAGCTCAAAATTTTATGTGTAACAGCAGTTTTTTTAAGACTAATGGAAAACTGTTGAAAAAAATGTTGGGGAGAATATAAAACTTGGTATAATTTACTGTAGAGAAAAATCACAAAATGGGAAACATATTTAAACTTCTCTTTCACGGATACATTATTTCAGATTTGAAATTCTAGAAGTCTGATCTGAATGTTGGACTCCTTGTTCTCAAACATGAACCTAACGTAGTTGTAATCTTCAGAGTGGCAGTGCTTGATATTTATGGCAAAGAGCCTTTTCATAGAATATTACAGAAACTCTTCATAGTATGTGTTTAATAGACCAGTTTGGTTTGGCATCAGCTTGACATAAACTTTTGGTTATCCAAAGCCCTTAATTGCTTTGAAGTAAAAGCCCAGTGCTGCTCTTTTTTATTAAAATCATGTTTTTTCCTGTTGTTGTGGTCTATTTTGGAAGACTGAGTTGTGATTTTTGCATATGTTCTACATAATGCCTCATTAGCAAAAAATCTTGTATCATTTACAAGTAGCCTGAATGTCTCTGCTGTTTTGAACAAAAATTCATATTAAAATTTAAACAATATAAAAATGCACATTTTCTGCTTATTAAAAAAGCCGTCTTAAATTAAATTCAAAGCAGTAACCACTGAACATATGTACATGAACATTAAAATCAGAATCACTTTACCATTTATTGACCTTTTTCAACTCCAAAAATATTTACTCATATACTCTTACCAAATGTGTAACTAGTTTGTACTAAGTGTTTTGTAAAATAAATGTTAGGAATTTTACCTTCTTAATTAAAACTCATGTAAGTGCCATACTGTCCCAGTGGAGGAAATTTAACCCATGAGTATTTCAGACACTCTGATTTGCCTCTTCCCTTTGACGGACAGTAGACTGTCAAATCTTACAACAGAGAGGACTTTTGCAGCCATGCATTATAAGAAACAGCTTGGCTTTAGGGACTCACTCCTTCCCCTCTGCATAGGTACATGATTACTTCCTACCACTCTAAGTTCATTCTCAACTTTTCATTTTGAAAAATTGCAAACCTGCAGACACATGGGAGAATAGTAGAGTGAGCACTCACATACCTTTCACCCCTTAGCATATTTGTGAATAGTACAATAAGCCTGTTTTTGCATTCTGCATGCTCTTATATAACCCTCTTTCTCTCTTCTTCTCTCCTCTCCTCCTTTCCCCTCCTTTGTCTCCCTCCTCCTCCTCTTCCTCCTCCTCCTCCCTCCCTCTCTTCCTCCCCTCTCCCTGTCTCACATTCTTTCTCTCCCTCTCTCTTTCATATTCTCTCTCTCTCTCTCTCTCTCTCTCTCTCTCTCTCTCTCTCTCTCTCTCTCTCTCTCTCTCTCTCTCTCTCTCTCTCTCTCGCCCCCCTTTTGTTTCTCCTCTCTCCCTTCCCCACTCCTATCTCCCATTTGCTAGTTAGGTGTATATATCACTTTACTCTCTGTACACTTGTAATTATATTCTAGAAATAAGAACATTCTCCTATATAATGACAATACAGCTATTGCATTCAGGACATTTAACAATGAACGATACAGTAGCATCATTCAATACATAGTCCATATGGAAATTTCCACAATCACTCCAATAATACCCTTTATAGCTTGATTTTTTTTTTTTTTTTGTAAATTGCTATTTTTGTTTTGTTTTTGTCTAGTTCCAATCAAGGGTCATGTGTTACAATTAATTGTCATATCTTTTAAGTTTCCCTTGTTCTAGAAAGTTCCCCACTATTTTTCAGCCCCTTGACAGTTGTTTGCAGAATGCCCCTTCATTTAGATTTGCCTGATTGCCCAACCTCCTTATTTAGAGGGCACATTTGGTTCTCTGATGGAAGGGTAACTGAGACCAAGGATAACCATGCAAACATTATTACACAGGAGAGTAATCTGTCATTTTTAAAAAATATATTCACCAAGTTCTTTTGTTTTAAATAGCTTAGAATTTTCCCAATGAAAATTATCGCACTCAAATACAATTTCTTTTATCTCTGTGTTTTTATTATTAATACTGTGTAAGATTTTTCTGTGATAGGGACTTCAGTCATTTTCCTAAAACTTTATATAAATCATAGAAATTGTCACAACTAATAACTAGTGTATCAATGCATACATGATAATGAAAGGAAAGTTAAATTTTAGAAACATCTTAGAGAAAGAAAGCAATTTAGAAGACTGGGAAGAATTTAGCTCTTAGAACTATATTTGAGTGTTGGCTCCATCACTCAAGGACTCTTGCCAAATTTCTTCACTGAGCCTCAGTTACCAACCTGAACTGCAAAATGAAGAGATTGACATGGATAAATGGTTCTCTATCTTTAAACAACAGCCGTTTTTCTCCCTAGTGACCTTGTGCTTCTGAAAGATTTTACCTACTAAATTAGCTGTTTGTATTCCTCAAAGATCTATATCATGCCAATTGTCCTTCTGGTAATTGTTAAATAACCTCTGTTATTGGCACTGGATTGGCCAATTTTTGATAGAATTATCGAAAAATAGAAACAATACAAAACTTGTAGTTCACTTAATTGCCAGTAAATCTACATTTCCCACTGGGCTTTTTGAAATATTAAGTCTCACATTTCCATTCCTTTTACTATAAATCTCAAGTTGGAATTCATTAAACTTCATCCTAAAAATGGTCCCCTTAGAAAGATGAGCCAGGATTGGGTTCTTCCTATCCCCAGTCAGTTGTTGGAAGTGCCTTCTTCATTGAGTGTGATTATATGCATGTAAAGAGCCCAACAGAACTGTCCCCTCCATTCCAGTGGGTGGTAAAAGTAAGAAAATACTATGTTCTTATTTATAGTTTTACCCAATACCACAGGAAAGTTATGATTCAGCAGTAAGTAAACGCATACAGACGAAATATGCAATCTTAAATCAGGGAGCATTATTTTCACCTATGAACTCAAGTAGCAGTTTCGAAAAAAATCATTACCTTTCAAATAGACTTTTCTCAGCTAGGCTCGGTGGCTCAGCCTGTAATCCCGCGCTTTGGGAGGCTGAAGTGAGTGGATTGCCTGAGCCCGCGGGTTCGAGACCTGCCTGGGCAACTTGACGAGACCTCATCTCTACAATAAATCAAAAAATTAGCCGGGCGTGGTAGC
>CAUYQG010039090.1:0-22909 GCA_963574415.1 Tarsius wallacei | reverse complement strand
CTCCAAAACTGGATTAACAACAAAGTAAAACAAAACAAACCACAACAAAAGAAACCCCAAGAAAATTAAAAACACACACATGCCTAGCACAAAGTGAATAGAGAAGAAAGACAGAAAGACTGAAGGGTGGGGGAAGGGATTCAGGTGGAATCCTCATACATATATTGAAACACACCTTAAACTATAAAAAAATGAATATGAAAAAAACCGCATAAGAACAAAAGAGCAAAAACCAACAACAACAAAAAAAAATTGAAAGATGAACACTTAGTAATTCACATACACACGTTAATAGAAAACGGCAAATAAAAGAAGAAATAGAAAAAGAAAAGGGAAAAAAAATTTGGGGGGTGATGCAGATCAAACCCTCACATACACATTCATGCACAAAGGGAAAATATTTTAAAAATTGGTGAACTAACAAACAGTAAAAAATTTTTTTAATTAAAAAATAATTGAAAATTGAAAAAAACAAAAACAAACAAAAAATCCTGCCCTCTTGTGGCAGGCTCTGTAATTGTTCCTCTAATCATGTCTCTCCTGCAGAGCCACCTCTTTCACTCTCTCCTCAGGGAACATAGCAGGGAAAGAGGAGGGACAGTGGAGGTAAGTGGGGCTGCAGTCTTCCCCTCCCACTCCTGTATGGTCAGGGAGATCTCTGGTGGGGTGGTACGGTATTGTCTCTTCCCCAGGTATGTACTCTCATAGAGGGGGCGAGGGGGGGTGGAGGGGAATATCCCAGCCAGGCCTATCCTGGAATGGAGTTCTCCTATTGCAACTGATGTCCAGGCTCCACCTGGGTTTGTCTCTCTCAGCCATGGCCCAGCTGTGTGGGTCTGAGGCTGAGGATTGCTGGAGAGGAGGGGGTTTGGTTCAGCCATGGACTTACCACTGATCTCTTTGGAGTTCTTCCTCCTCCTTTTCTTGCTGTACCCTTTGTCCTGCGGCTGGATCAGGGTAGGGGTGGAGTGCCTAGAACTCAGCACTCATTAGGTCCCTCTGAAGTTTGTGCTCTCAGGATATTTCCTCTGGGCCACGATCAAGCCCTGAGTAGTTGATCCGCCAGTCACAGTGATCTGATCTGTTGGTCCGTGGTGAGCAAGTCAGAGCACTTTCCTGCCCTGCCTTCAATATGGTGGTGGGGTGCCTATCTTGTCCTCTTCTGTGGGAACTTGCCTCTGGACTCTGTCCACAGTCCCTGCCAGTGCCCTGCCAGGTGCTGAAGTGGTGAAGCAAAGCCCAGAGATGTCTCTTTCCTGTTTCAATGGTGAGGGAGAGCCTGGGGTGATAGTTTCTCACTGCTGCTTTTTCAAAGGAAAACTTCTGTCCGTTAAAAAAAAAAAAAACAATGGCACTCCACTTCTGCAACCCGGGAAGAGCCAGGGACGAAGTAGAGAAGCTGTAGCACCAGCTGTTGCACCAGAGGCCTGGCCACCCACGCACAAGCTCCACTTAGACAATCTCTCCCAGCATTTTCTTCCCAGGGAGGGTTTGTTGATTGAGAAAAAAAAAAGTAAAGAAAATGGTGCTCAGCTTCTGCATCCCGGGAATCGCTAGGGTCCAAGCCCAGCTGCTGTGGCAACAGCTGCTGCACCAGGAGAGCCCTGGCTGTTAGTTCCCTAGCCCTCACTCAGTCAGCCGTTCACATACCCACTCACTCACCAGCACACACAAAAAAATTTCCATACACTCACTCACATGGGGATTTGCATAGTCTGACTGGCTTGGCCACCATCTTCCCCACCCCACCTAGTTATTTTCTTATTGGTCACTCTAGAGATTGCCATTAACATCTTAATTAATAACAATGTTGATTAAATTAACACCAGCTTGATTTCAATAGTATACAAAAACTTTGTTGTTATATAACTCCATCTCCCCTTTAAGGTATCATTGTCACAAACTACATCTTTATATATTGCGTGTTCTTTAACACACATTCACACATAATTGCTACTTTATGTAGTTGTCTTTTTTATTAGAAGTGATGTAAATAAAAGTAAATCTATACTTTTTATATTTATATTTTTACCTTTACTACTGTTGTTTATTTATTTGTGTCAGTTTGAGTTCCTGCCTAGTGTTCTTTTATTTCACCCTGAAGCTTTCTCTACAATATTTCTTGTAGAGCAGATTTTCTGATAAAAGTTGTTCAGATTTTGTTTATCTGTGAATGTCTTAGATTTCTTTTTATTTTTAAAGGATAGTTTTGTTGGTTGTGGAATTCTTGTTTAACAGGTTTTGTTCATTTGTTAGTTTTATTTAAGTTTTGCTTTATGGCCACCGTGATTTTTGATAAGCAATTATCTCTTACAGTTATTGACAATTCCTTGTACGTGGTGAGTTGCTTCTTGCTGCTTTCAAGAGTCTGTCTCTATCTTTTGACAGTTTGATTATAATGTACTGTGAGGAAAAGGGAGTCAGTCAGGCTTTTTCTCCTGTCCAGAACAAGGTAGTGCTCCCTTAGACCTTGGTCCACTGGAGCTTATGACTAAACAAACTAATGTAAGTTTTTAAGCATAACTGTGAGCTCATAATCTGGCTGCCCATCATTATTGTGTAGGTTTACTTAAGAGCAGACAGGGACAAACCTCAGTACAGAGACCCTTTCCCCTTGCAATTGCTGGCTGCCAATAATACAATTAAAGAGTTGCTATAGACCTGGCTCCTTTGTTCCTTGCCTGACCGAATCCAATGTGAATCTGCCAGGAAGGAATTGAGCTCCTCCAGGACACTTGATGTAATCAGCAGGATTTGTTTCAGGTCTGTATGAAGCCTGCTGCCCTAACAGGTGGGTAAATTCCAGGATAGCTTGCTATTTGTATGTGGTATGTGGCTACTGTGTTATTTGCCTGGGTGCTACCCCAGGAAGAAGCGGCTTTGTATGGCATGGAAGAAACATTTGAGAAAAGGGAAATGCGAGTGGTTGCCAGAGCCATGGAGCTATTCCCCCAGGAATGGGCTGAATTGCTTAATACACCCATTAATGTAGAAATGACTTTGTATAGCTGGGAAGAAATGGCTTTGTATAACCTGAAAAAAATGACTTTGTATAGCTTAAGAGAAACGACTTTGTATATATAGCCTAAGAGAAACATTTGAGAAATGAGAAATGCTAGGAATGCAAGCAGCTTCTTTTGCCTCTGGGACGTAGAGGTGGACGGAATATTGTTATCCAAATGAAGTTAACCTCCCTTACTGTGGCAATGTTTACAAAATGCTAGAGAACATCAAGAGAACCATTTGTTATTGAAGTGGCTAATGGCAGGAGCTTGTTACAGTCTGGCCAAATGAATGCAGGGAATCTTCCTAGAGCCACCTTTAGGCTTGCTGCCAAGAATCTGGCCACTTGAACACTCCCCAAATCCGTGAAGTTATTTCATTGTATCAATAATATTATGTTAACCTCTGACTTTCTTCCAGATTTAGAGCAAGCTGCTCTGTGTTTGTTACATTTAAAGAAAGTAGTTGGAAAGCCAACATGTCAAAAATCCAAGGGCCTGATTTATCAGTCAAATTCTTGGGGATTGTCTGGTCAGGTAAGACAAAAGTGATACCTAAGGCTATTATTAATAAAATACAAGCCTTCCCTTCTAGGACAGCTGAAACTTTGCAAAAGTTTGTGGAAGTGTCAGGGTACTGAAGAACTTTTACAATGCACATGGCACAAATTCTAAAACCCTCATACCATCTGGTACTAAAAGGTGTCAGGCGGAAATGGGAGGATGTAGAAACAAAGGCTTGGAATTTGCCCTTATAGTATAAGGCGGTAAAAGAAGCAGCCTCTACATGCATGGTATGTTCCAAAGACTATCCAAAGCAAATTCCTGCTGCTCAAGCGACGGTGTGGCCAATTGCCCCTGACTCAATGGCAAGTAAATTTTATTGGGCCTCTCCCCTGTTCTGAGGGAGCCCAATATGCCACAACTATGGTAGATACAGCAACGGGCTAACTGTTTGCTTATCCAACTAAAGCTGCAGACCAGAAAGCGGTAATTTGTGCTTTGGAAAAATTGTGTGCTGCCTATGGACAACTCCTTACTATAGAGAGTGACAATGGTATTCACTTAACTAGAACTGAAGTGAAAGACTGGGTTGCACAAGTAGGGGTGGAGTGGAAGTTCCATACTCCCTACCACTTGCTGGGGGCCAGTCTCATAAAGCACTATAATGGCCTCTTGCAACAGAGTCTGCGAACTTTGTTGGCACAACAGTCTTTGCAGGTGTGCATGAAATGTCTCTGGGAAGTCCTCAGGATTTTGCATGAGCAATCAAGGGCAGGAGCCCGGGTCCCTGTAGAAGTCTTCTTGTGTTATGCTGCCACCGCCATTCAACTACAAGTGAAAACAGAGAGTAATCTATTAAAACCCGAATTAGACCAGCAACAAAACATCTTGTTGCTGGCCTCCACAGTCCTAAGCCCTGGGGAGCAGCTGGAATGAACTTGGCCATGGAGGGTGATGACAAGCTCGTGATGGTTTGCTCTGATAGCCCCATAGGAGGCCAGCTTGATCCAAAATTTGACAGTGACACCATGAATTACTGCTAATTGGCCCTCAATGGTACAGGTGTATTGTCTGCCTGGAGGTGAAAGCACTAGTATTCTAAAGGGAACATTAGTGTTATCATTATGGTCAGTGCAAGCCTCTCTTATTCCTACATGTAAAAATATAAACTATTACAGCAAAGACTGAAAAGATATGGTATACTAAATCAGGGAAACTGGCAGTGCCTCCACGGTCTCATCAACAGGATAAGACTTTAGCTTGTATATTGGAGGAGGAAAGGGACTTGCCAGTCTTAGTATCTATAACCTGTGTCTCTCATCACCCTTAGCTGGATTGCTGCAAATTCCCTGGTGGACTAGGCTGACACCTACACTACTGTGACTAACCAATCAGCATGCTGGGTATTCACTGAATTGCCTTTAAGTGCTTCCAGAGGCTGGCCATGGAAGCTCAAGCCTGTCTTGCTCAACAATTGAACTTGGTTAAGCACTTGGTATGCCTCTGATCCTGTATGGAAGATCACCCTCATTGTCCTCTTTTGTATTGCCTGCTCTTTGCTTGCTTGTATGTTGTTGCAGTTTGTATTGTTATGGCATTTGGGTACGATGTTCCTCCCTCCTCACCCAGACACCTTCACAGAAGACTCAAATCACGCAGATTGTATGGTGAGAAATCCTGAAGGGGTGGAGTGCGAGGAAAATGGAGTCAGTCAGGCTTTCTTGCCGGGCTGGAACAAGATAGCGCTCCCTTAGACCTTGGCCCACCACCGGAACTTATGACTAAGCAAACTAATGTAAATTGCTAAGCATAACTATGTGTTCATAATCTGGCTACCCACCATTATTGTGTAGGTCTGCTTAAAAACAGACAGAAGCCGGGTGCAGTGGCTCACGCCTGTAATCCCAGCACTTTGGAATTTCCTGAGTACAGGGTTCAAGATCAGCCTGTGCAACTTGGCGAGATCTCATCTCTACAATAAGTTAAAAATATGTATATATTAGCCAGGCGTGGTACTTCATGCCTGTAGTCCCAGCTACCTGGAAGACTGAGGCGGAAGGATCATATGAGCCCAGCAGGTCAAGGCTGCAGAGGCTGTGCATGTGCCACTGCACTCACACCTGGGTGACAGAGTGAGATCATGACTCAAAAAATAAAAAATAAAAAAAAAGACAGGGACAAACCTCAGTGCAGAGACCCTTTCCTCTTGTAATTGCCAGCCACCATGATTATGATTGAGTGTTGCTATGGACCTGGCTGCTTTGTTCCTTGGTCTAACTGAATCTAATGTGAACCTACCAGGAAGGAATTAAGCTCCTCCAGCACTTGTGCCTGAGTGAGGATCTCTTTATATTTTTTTTACATGGAGTTCATTGTGCTTCTTAGATGTATAAATTAATGTTTTTCATCAAATTTAGAAAATGTTGGCTATTATAACTTCAAATCTTCTTTTATCTCATTTTTTCCCTTCTCTTTGTCTAGAACTCTCATTTTATGCATGTTTGTGCACCTGATGGTGCCCTTCAGGTCTCTGAGGCTCTGTTGACTTTTCTTAATTTTCTTTATGTTCTGCAGATTAAATAATCTCAACTGATCTATTTTCAAGTTCACTGATTCTTTTTTCTGACTGCTTAGATATGCTCTTAAACACTTCTAGTAAACTTTTCAAACCAGTTCTTGTACTTTATAATTCCAGAATTCTGTCTTGTTCTTTTTCTATAATTTCCATTTATTAATTAATATTCTCTTTGGTGAGATATAATTCTCAGGATTTTCTTTAACTCTTTGAACATATTTTAAATTGCTGATTTAAAGTTTTAGTCTAGTAAGTTTAATATCTGAGCTTCCTAAGGATCACATTCTATTTATTATTGTTTCCTTTATATCGGCCACATGTTTTTGTTTCTTTGCATGAGTCATCTTTTTGTCCTTATTGTTGAAAACTGAACATGCTATATTACATAATATGGCGACTCTGAAAATCAGATTCTTCTTCCTCTTAAGGGTTTACATCAGCTGCTGCATGTTGTAATTGTCATTTGTTTAGTGACTTTTCTGAACTAATTCTGTGCAGTGTGTATTCTTTATTGTGTCTGTCACTGACGTCTCTTTACTTTAGTTGTCAGTTAATTATTGTATAGATATGTCTTTAAACACCTGAGACCAATAAATTTCCCAGTCTTTGCTGAAGGATTCTGAAAGTATTGGCACATGCCTTTGAAATTCAACAAAGCAGTTTAAAACTCTATCTTAGCCTTCACTTTCTGCTTGCACAGAGCTTCAAAGTCAGCCAGAAGTGAGAACTTAGGGCCTTCTCAAGTCTCTTTTTGAGCATGTGCATAGCCCTATAGCCCTACGCATATGTATGAATTTCTATATTCCCATGAATATGTCTGATTTTTTTTTAAGTCCTTATGAACATCTCATTCTTCAGCATTTTCTTTTAAGATTTCTGGTTTCAAGACACAACATTTTAAACTCTTGTCAGTCAATGTTTTTGATGAATACCCTCCCCACTGTCCTTCTCTCTCTCTATATATATATATTTTTAGCACTGAATACACTTAGGTAAAGTTAAAAAAGTTTTTTTAGCCCTGACCTCTAGGGAAACAACAGACAGATCAAATAGTGTCATTTATTTGGGAATTAGGTTTTAAAATTATGAAGCTCTAACTCCATTCTGCTTCCTTTTGTAGAGGACTGCAGGTTGTTATTTTTCAAGACTACCACTGAGCTGGGTAAGGGAAAACACATCCAGTGAGTTAAAATACAATAAAATTTGCAGTTCTTGGAGATATAGGCTTTTTAAAAATGCATGCTCCCAGCTTTGTTCTGAAAAAGTTGATTCTGGCAATTTTTGCCTTATTTTTGTTGCGTTTTGAAAGGGTGATTTTTCAGAAGTTCTTATTTCACTGTTTTTACTAATGTCACTCTACTCGGAATATTTTAATTAGGATACTATAATTTAATAACTCAATATGCCACATTCAGTGGGTCCCTAAAAACAATTCTGTCATTTATAGAGTTGCTCTACATAACAGGACATTGAGACAAGATACCAGGAAGACATTTTTAGAATAAAAATATTGTTATACTGAAATAGTGTAAAGATGATTGTTAAAGAACACATGAAAACATGATGTTTATGCTTAAGATTGGTGGGATTTGGCATGTTCAGGAATGTTAAGATAGAAGTAGTTCCATTCACTAGACGATTTGACATCCAGGCTGAGAAGTAGATAAGACAGGAATAAAAGGGATAATATTGGAAAGAAGAAACCATGGAAACCAAATTTTCTCTCTCAGGAGGTTCGTGATCTCTTCTTTTTGGCAACTAATCCATGTTCCAGTGGCACCCAAATGACATCCTCATTGAGCTTCTTATCATTTCATCATCCCTACTCCTTGGGACCCAGGCATACGTTATTTTCTGCTCCACTGCTTAAAATGCCTTGCCCCTTGGTTTCAACTTCTAAATCAACACTTATTTTAGGGGATGACAAGGGATAAGGGCTATACATCCACAGCGACTCAATAAATAAAGAATGGGATTAGTCCAAGAGAAGAATGACAACTAGGACTGGGGGATGAAATCAACCCTAAATTTAATACATAGACTTTGTTAAATTGGTATTGGAGGATGACTGGCAAGAGAAAAGGGAATACTGAAATAGCAAACAAACAAAAAACCCTTAAGCTTATTTTCTCTATTAGGAATGTAAACTATGACTACTCTTAGGGTCACCATAAATATTCAATGAGATAGCATACAAGTGTCTAGAAATGAGATATCTCGTGTAGATTTAACAGTAAATGATTATTTTCTCACTTACCATTCAGCATGAATAGACTGCCATAACTGAACTAATTCTTATGAATGTATATTTTAAATTTGAAGCTGCTATGCTTTCCATTGATCCTTTCATCTTTTCTAATGTCATATATATATTTTCTTTAATTATACAGTTATAAAGTTTCGTATACTTGATTTTATTCTGCTACATGCTAGTGAAGGGATACAATGGGAAGCAGTGTTGGTGTGAGGGAGATAATAAAGGAGAAAGCTCGGATCTTCTGACAACAAATTTTTTTTCCTGCTTTTTTTTTTTAACTTCACTTGGAGTTATTGAATGGTTTAGGCTGCTATAGCAGAATATCAAAGACTGAATGGCTTATAAACAACAGCAGTTTATTTCTTGCAGTTCTGGAGGCTGGGAAGTCCAAGATCAAGATGCTGGAAGTTGAAGCCTCACTTCCTGGTTATAGGCAGTTCTCTTCTCACTGTATCTTCATATAGCAGAAGTGTGACAGAAAACTCTCTCTGCCTCTTTTATAAGGGCATTAATCTCACTCTCTTCAGCTTCATGACCCAATCACTTCCAAAGGCCCCACCTCTAAATACTTCACCTTGGGGATGAGACTTTTAACATATAATTTTTAGAAAAACACATTCAGTCTATATCACTTGACCACTGGCTTTCCAAAATGTATGATCTTCTAAACATGCAAGTTACATTCATTATATCCCAATAGCCCCCAAAGTCTCAACTTGCTCCTGTATCAACTCTAAAGTCTGAAATCTGAAGTTTCATATAGATACTATCTAAATCAGCTATAGATAAGACTCAGTGTAAGATTCATCCTGAGGCAAATTTCTCTCCATCTGGAAGTCTGTGAAACCAAGTAAGTTATGTACTTCTGAAATACAGTGGTGGGACTGGCATAGAATAAACATTTCTCTCCAGAAAAAGAAATAGGAAAGAAGAAAGGGGTAATGAATCTCAAACAAGTTCAAACTACATGGCGAACTCCATGAGATCTTAAGGCTTGAGAATATTCTTCTTTGGCTCAATGCTCTACCTTTCAGACTCACTGGGACAGACATCCCACCTTCTGGACCTGCTGGAGTGAATTTTCTTTCCTGCTCCCACAGTGCTGGGCAGAGGTATCTGACTTATTGTAAGCAAGGCAATGGTTCCCACTTTTGAAATCAAGAAGCAGTCCTGGTAGTCTCTGCATTACCTGCAGGGGCACTCTTCCCTTAGCACATGTTTCCAGCCTGTTAGCTCTATGGTTTTGTCTGGTAAAATCCAAGGAGTCAGAAAGCCTTTCTTCATTCCCTGGTTAAGATTTTAATATATGAATGTTGAAGAAACACAAACCTTCAATCAATAGTACTGGGTTATCCTGGAAACCATGCATGTTGTTCTTTAAAAGTGTGTTCTTTTGTATTTTATATCTGGCTGCTGGGATCCTATCATTTACAAATTTCTTTCTCCAGGGAAACCATACTACATAGGGAGTGACTTGATCATGTGCTTTCAAATCTTTGCCCTCTTCATACTTAGGCTAGGCTGTACAATTGGAAGGATTGTACTAATTTCTTCATATCACACTGAATAATATGTGATACTCCAAGAGTGATTTAGATGAAATCATGCCAAACATCATAAACTGCCATACCTCACATGACCCAATGCAACACAGCTTAGAATCGTTATCTTATTGGAATCACATGACAGCCACTATTAGGCTGTCATCTCAGAGTTAAAGTTTCACATAATGGGACCTACTTTCCACAAGTTTTATTCACAAGTTTGAAGTTGAACCTGAATGTTGTTTCTGCTTTTAAAGCAGAAAGGAAAGCAAATAGAAACAGAAGTGTCAACTGTTCCTCAGACAAAGAAAAGCAAAATCCTCCCCAGAAACCTTTACAAAATACTATTTACATTTCAGAGCTGCATCAAATGTCCATGCATAGGGACCAAGGAAGTCATAATGAAATATGAGTCATAATGAAATATTCAAGTTGTCTGAATACACACTTTAAACATAGCAGTTTGTATCTCTCACCTCACTCCCATGCAGACGCGAATTCTGCATTCTTTCTCTTATGTCCTCTAGCCACAATACCCATGGTAATACTTGACTTCCTTCCCCCACCTCACCACACACCTGCCTCCAGCTATGGAGTAAATGGGGAGGAAGAATCTGTCAGGTGAGGAGATGAAACTCAATGAGACAGAGACCTGTGCTTCCTTGGGTGGCCACAAGTCTGAGCTCAAGAATTTATCTGCAAGTAGCTCTAATAGTTGGGTTCTGGTCCAGGGAAGAGGAGGGCAGGGCCACTCTAGCAGCTGGGCTCAGCCAGGCTCTGTTTGACCTACAAGCCCAACCCAACCTCACACATCACAGCCAGGCTTCACAAGACCCTGATGCTTACCCAGAAAAAATGGTCTTTGTTTCATTTTTGGAAGATGACTGGTCAAGGAGAGTGGACAGACTTGGAATGCCTCCGAAAGGTGCAATTCTTCAGCTTGGGGCAGCTTGGGGCAGACTGGAAGGTGTGAGGATATTGAGGAAAGAGGTCTTTGCCATCACTCACTTCCTGCTGTTTGGGGTTGTATGGCAAGCGGAACTGACTGGAGAGCTCTATGGGACTTGGATCTGAGCTCCTTGAGGATTGACTGGGCCTCTGTGTAAGTGGTGTCCAGCTACTCATTAAGAGACCACTTCAGGGCACAACTCTTCTTTGAACCTGCTGCAAAGTGCATTCAGGCATCCACTCTGCTGTCTGTAAGACAATCTGTGCCCTTCCTCCTCTTTCTGAAAAGAGAAGTGGGTGAATAGACTACAGGAAGAGGGAAAAAATGGTGTCCAAGGCTATGGACAGTGGGCTTCATGGCACAATACCTGGGAGATGTTTACTGGCTAGAAAGGTGACATCCTCTAGTCACAGCCAGCATTGTTCTAAGTTGATATCCTGCCTTCTGATGTTCTTCAGTGCTGCCTGCCACCCCAACAGCCCAGTTCACTGGTTCTCCCTACTCAGGGGCAAGATCACTTTGCTCTGAGCACCCACTGAGGTGCGATTCCTCTGCCAAGTACCTTGGATGCTCAGCAGCAAGAGAGAGTATTTGCAGGGATTTTTAGTTGTTGATAGGAATTTAGGGAACAGAAGTGACAGAAGGTCCTAAAGCGATGTTACCCTCACTCAGATCCTCCCTATCAGTCAGAAATGAGGAGAGGGTATAAAGACTGTGTCTCCTTCTGCTGTTCCCTACCTGCTGCCCTCCCCGTCTATACCCCCACCTCCACCCTCCCTAACCCAGAGACCTCAGTCTTGGGGCAGTTCTGTACAGCCAGTCGGGAGGAAGGGTCTTCAGTCATCAGTTGCTCATTGACAGACAGACAACGCCGTGGCAGTAAACTGGATGATTGCTTTCCTGCAAAAGGCTTCTCTCTCACCCCCTCACTTGTTTTATACTTGAGGCCTTTGCTACCTCTTCTGTGCTTGTGGAACTTCTTGTGTAAGATTGAGATCATGCAAAACGCAACCTGGCCAATTTTTCTTGGGATCTCTCAGAAGAGTTTTATCCAAGGGTGAGGGTTCAGAATGTAAGCTGAGTCACTATAGGGTGATACAGATGTGTGATGCTGTCATAAACTGTGTATCTTTCAGGCAGGTATTGACTTGTGAGGGACAGCACCTCAGATGGGCCTGTCCTAGCCAAAGGCTGTATAGCCAAAGCCTGTGGAAGGTCACATAGCATTATTAAACATGTAAACTAATTCCATCATACAACCATTAAAAAACCCTCTGACATTCACATCATTTCATGAATTAACTTCTCAAAGGACACCTGGGCACAAAGGATAAAGCTGTTTGTCTTTAGCAGAGTGGGAGACTCCTGGAATAAAATTCCAAGTAAGCCACAAGGAATAAATGCTTCCTTTATGTAATGATGATTTCCTTTTATGAGGAATCAGGTATTTCTGTTCCAAGGATTCAGGGTAACACACTAAGTGAGTTTCAGACACAGACATTGGTCCTGGGCCTCAGGGGATTGCAGTCCAGACAAGGCCATCCTGGAAGAAGGGGCTGGTGGCCTGGGAACATGAAGAGTCTGCACACATGGTCATACTTGGGATGACTGACAAGTCTCTATCATTAAAATTCCATGACAGAGCTGAATAGAGAAAAAGTGACCTTGCTCAGATTAAAAATCCAAATGAGCATCAAGGTCTGATGAAATCCTTTCATCAGAAGAAAATAACTTGCTTTGATCTGCTGAGACCTCGAGGGAAGGGAGGACTTAGAATTCTTGGACCTATCTGTGTCTCTGTAGATTGCTAATGCATTTATTAAGCCATTTCTGAGTGTGTCTATTGCTGGTAAGTGTTTCAATCTCAAATATCACTAAAATTGATTTTCTCTGCTTCAAGTCTGTTTTCTGAGGGTGTGTACACTCTGCGCCCTTCATGGAAACCTTCTCTCCTTTCCCTTTTCTCTCTCCTCCGCTCTCTTTTTTTCTCCCTTTGCCCTTTGCCCATCTCTGACTTCTCTTTCTCCTTCTCGCCCTCCTCCCTCCCATCCCGTCCCTCTTTTCTTTTACCTTAAGTTTCCAGCTGTCCACTTCCTGCACACTTTCTCTCTCTGCCCTCTTCTCTCTAACAGGTAAGGAAGAGCATCCTGTGGTGTGTGTTCCTTTCCCATGCTGTGTCTCTGTGATGTGGGCGAGGCAGGAGAGTTCGGGACAGTGTTTGAAGGACATCAAGGGGAAGAGGAGGTTAGAAAAGAATGTCAACAGTATTGCTCTGTCAAGATCATCAAGGACTCTTGGACTGGCAAGTCTGTTCCCCTATAAAATCGTAACTGACTGTATCTGAAGGGGCGCTAGAGAGCACGCGTTTGATCACATGCATCACTGCGGACAATGTCTCAGGCAGCATCAGGAAAGGAATCACAAGGCCCTGCCTCTGGGACTTTTCCGGTTTGCTGCTTAGTCTTTGACACTTTTATGCTCATTTGAGAACCAGAAAGAAATATATGGGATGATATCAAATGATTTTTCCTCATTCCTGATAATATCTATTGCCGTTATTTTGAACTTCTATGTTTTCTGCCCCAGGCAAGTTTATGGCAATGACATTCATCACTGGCACCTGTCAGCTGGACCCCAGTGGCCTGGCTCTCTGAGTGCACCCAAGTCAGAAAATTCTGTTCATCAAAAAGCAACGAGAATGCTGAGTGGATTTCTTCAGTGTGAGATCAGGCCTGAGCCGCCTGCTCACCAGGTCCCTTTGCCCGCCATAGCCCCAAGGCTTAGGTGACAGCTGGTAGGCCAAGGTCAGGTTGTCCATGGTTCCATAAAGGCAATATAAGCACAGAGAGGAAGTCACATGGCTACAATTTTAACCCACAGAAGCCCCCAAATTGATGAGGATCAGGATCCTGTGGAGTTGCAAGTTGAAGTACATGAACTGGCTCAAGTATAGATTGTACTAAATCCAACAACTACAGCTTTACAGTCTGTAGAATCTCTAGCAAATAAGTACAAAAGCTTTCAAAGTTTTAGCCAGAAAAAAAGGAGAACAAGCACACATGCAAACACTACAAGTTTTCCCTACATATATAATGGGGAACCCAACCCTGAAGAGACCAAGAAGTGGAGTCTTTTTATATCTTCAGGATTCAGGGCTATAAAGGTGTCTTATTTAAACCCCCTTGTGTACAAGTGAGAAAACTGGGCTCAGAGAAGTACAGTGATTGGGTCAAGGTCACACAAGGAATTAGGACCTGTAACAGGATTAGAAAGAAAATCTTCCAAATATTGGTCCATGGCTCTCTCCACTTCAGTCTGCAGGTAGATCTCTCTCTAGTAGAGATGATATGTCTTTGTTCACTCAACTACATCTTAGAGAGCACATATGGAATGCCAAGAAATGTGGCACTTCAGTGGGAGCAAATCTGTCCATTTTCTCATGGAATACAAAGCTTAGTGGAGGACACAAACTGCAAGTGAGTGAACAGATACCTGATGGTGCATTTCAGGAGCTGCCATGAAGAACATGACAAGATGCTGTAGCTGGATGCAGCCAGATCTCCTTTCACCAGGTGGTCTGTGCTAGGAGGCAGTCAGGTGAGGACGGGAATGAAGAGCATCCTACAAGGGGAGGTGTGTGTGTGAAGAACACAGTGCGGTTGCGCAGGAAGCCTTCATGTAACTAAAGGGGGTAACTGTGGTTGGACTTGTGCAGTGGAGAGAGTGGTGTGAGAGGAGCCTTAGGGGAACAGCAGGAGCCATGGCTCTTCAGGGGATTCTAGAACAGGTGCAAAAGTTTAGGTTAAATACAAAATGTCACAGGATGCTCCTGATGGGATTGTAAGAAGAAATAATATTATCTAACATATGCTCTTAAAGGTCATGTGTGAGTGTGTGAGTGTGTGACTTGTGTGCATATTTGTGTGAGCATGTGTGTATGATCATGTGTGTATGTGGTAGTTGTATGAGTAAGTGTGTGTGTGAGTGTGTACATGTGGAATGGACTAGAGGGAAGCATGAGCATGAGTAGGGTGTGCGACTGGCAGGCTAACTGATATTGATCACATCTAGATAAGAGGTGATTATGGCTTAGAGTCAGATGGTGGCCATCAAGAAGAAAAAGTAAGGAGAGATTCAAAGTATGTCTTAAAAGGGAAATGAGCAAGGCTCTGAGATGTGTATAAACTGAGTGGCAAGACAAAGAGAGGTGAACATAATAAGTCCTACTTTTTGGACCCAAGCAACTGGTTAGATAATACTGAGATAACAAAGACTTAAGTGGGAATAGACTGGTGAGAAAGGAAGGCAGTTGGGATACCTTCATGGGGACGCTAGTGAGCTCTTCAAGTGGAGCTGTCAGATTGGCCATCTGCTGCTCAGAAGAGAAGTCTGGAGGTGAGGTTCTGGGCACTGTTGGCCATGGATAGTTTAGATGCCATGGTGGTGATGAGATCACCCAGGGATGGGCATGGTATGAGATGTGGGACCTTTGTTGTTCCCCCAGAATTCCCACAAACGCCAAACTTTTCCTTTGAGAATCTAGTGCCCCCTCTGACCCTCAAACACAATTATGTGTTATTTAAACATTGCTTCCATTTCAACTCTAGAGGACTCATGTGATGGGGCTTCTACCTTGCTTCAAACCTTAGAATTGAAGCAGATAAGGTGACAGGTCAATGGAAGGCAACCATTTCTCCCCAAACTTATTGAGGTATACTTAATATATAGAATTGAATATATTTAAGGTATACAACATGATGTTTTGATATATGTGTCCACTGTGAAACGGTTACCACAATCAAATTAATTGACATATGTATCACCTCACATAGTTACTTTTGTGTGCATGTTTGTGTGTGTGTTTAGTGTGAATACTTAAGGTCTACACTCTAAGTGAATTTCAAGTGTACAATACATTATTATTAACTATAGTCACACACTGGATCCACAGAACTTATTCATCATTCATCTTATAACTGCAAGTTTGTATCCTTGACCAACATTTTCCCATTTTCCCCACCCCCCAATCCCTTCATTTCACTCTGGTTCAATGAGTTTATCTTTTCTAGATCCTACATAAGTGAGATCATGTGATATTTGCCTGTGTCTGGTTTATTTCATTTAGCATAATGCCCTCCAGGTTCATCCATGTAGTTGCAAATGGCAGAATTTTCATCTTTTTAAAGCCTGAATAATATTCCTGTGTGTGTGTGTGTGTGTGTGTGTGTGTGTGTGTGGCATTTTCTCTATCCTTTCATCCATCAACCTATGGAATGGGAGAAAATATTCGCAGGCTGTGTATCTGATAAGAAGTTTAATATCTAAAATGTGTAAGAAATTTATACAACGCAATAGCAAAAAATTAGTAACCTGATTTTAAAAATGTACAAAGGATTTGAATAGACATTTTTTTCTAAAAAAAATACAAATGGACAAAAGATATATGAAAATGTGACCCAGAAAAAAATCCACATGTTCTCACTCATAAGCAGACCCTGAATAATTATCATAATACTATAAGATAGGGATTGGCAGTAGTGGGAAACTGCCAGGGGAGGGAGCGGGGGTGGGGGGGCCCTACTTCATTAATAAGCATACCTGATCAAACCAGGTGATGTGGGGACCAAAGTGAGGCCTAAACTTTTCCTGTACAATGACCATTTGTATACCTAACCCTGAATTGTACCCCTCATCTTTAAAATAAAAATTTTAAAGATGAAAATGTGATCAACATCACTAATCATCAGGGAAATGCAAATCAAAACCACAAGATACCATCTCATACCTGTTAGCATGGCTATTATCAAAAAGCCAACAGATGGTAAGTGTTGGTGAGGATATGGATAAGAGAGAATCTTTACACACTGTTGGTGGCAATGTAAATTATATAGCTGTCATGAAAATCACTACAGACATTTGTAAAAAAAAATTACAAATAAAACTTCCATATGTTCCTGGAGTCTCACTTCTGGGTAAATATTTAAAGGAAAGAAAATCAGTGTGTTGAAGAGATGTGTGCCTTCTCATGTTCATGATAGCATTATTCACAATAACCAAGATATGAAAACAACCTACATGTCTGTCAACAAAAAACATTTTTTTTTAAAGCTAGGGGGTCATTCCTAGCCACAGTGTTGTTTTATTTTTAAAAGCTCTCCTTCTAGGGCAGCTTAAATCTTGAATGTACCCCTATCTACATACAGCACTCCATTGCACATCATGTAAACTTGACAAATCACAACAATTCATGATTATTATTTGAAAATGACTGAATAATTGTAAATTTAAGCAAGTTTACTTCCTTGTTTATAAAAACATTTTTATAGGCTTGCTTCTAATTCGCCGTGGGGGAAATAAGCTCATTGTGATTAATGAGTAGAATTAGATTAGGCATTTGTCTTGAGCTTTCCATCTTCAGAGCACTTCACCCTCACTGTGCAGCTACTGCATATTCTGTTATTTGGGGGAATTATCGCACATCTCTCACCTGTTTTGCCCAGGACACTCCTTGTGACAGGAAGCCTTTGTGCCTCCTTCCTCTCCTACCTCTCTTCCTCTGCTTTACAGAGTCAAAAGCTTATTATTTAGGTTTTTTCAGAGCTAACCAGCAAGACAGCATGCTCACTTGTTTCCTTACCTTCTTTCACATGCAGCATTGTCTAACACAAAAGAAAAAGATTCCTAGTTCTACAACCAAACCATACACTGCAAACTCAGTTTTGTATCCTAAAATGTGGTTATTCACTGTAATGGCTGTTTCTGTCTCTCTTGTTACGAATTCACATGACTGCATCAACTGTCTAAATGGAAATATTTGCATCTCCAGCCCCACTACTTTAGATCCTGAAGAGTTAGGAAGAAACAGCTATTCAAACACAAAATCCATTAATGTATTAATTCAGTTCAACAAGCTAAATCCATGAGCATTCAGCTTAGCAGATAAACCACCAAGGATGACTGATCAAATCCCATAGCTGAAGTGACACTGTCTCTTCTGCTGTCCTCTCGGAATCATGCTGGTTATGCAGTTTCTTCCTTAAAGCTCAGAAACTCTAAAACATAAAGTTCAAAAGGATATAAAACAGGACTAGGTCTGTGTGGTTGGGTAAGTCATTTCATCACACTGCGTCTTGGTTTTCTCATCAGTAGTTACCTGCAGAGTTTTGTAAAAAGCACTAGGCCCCTAATCCCACCATATGTAGCTTGAATTTGGCAGGTCTGATATGGGCCTGAGCAGCTATATCTTTCAAAGTTCAGCAACAGCTATGATGCTACTTAGATTAATAAGTGTCGGTCTAGTTCAGTGTTTCTCAAATGTAATGTGCAGATTCCAGTTTAATATTTCTAATGTAGAGCCTGAGATTCTTCATTTCTAACAAACTCCTAGTGGATGCCAATGCTGCTGGTGACTAGACCATGCTTTGAGTATCAAGGTTCTAGATTTATGGTTCTCAACCTCGGCTGTATATCAGAACTGGCCAGTTCAACCCTACCGGACGAGATCTTATGGAACTATCAGTCAGGAATTCCTCCCCCAGCCAAGCTACAGGAATGTGACTCAAATGGATGATTATTAAGATATTCTGTAAAATTAATCCCGAAGATTAATGACTCAAAGATAGCAGAAGGTTAGAGTTCATGAATCTCTATTACAATGACACTGATGAGATTGTTCCTGGTTCCTAAGACTCAGTTGTCCAGAGCTACTATGGTTTGTTTATGAGCCTCATATCCAATTTTCCTTTTGTGACATGCCTCTTATTATTCCAGATAAATTATTTTTTAGAAAAATTATCTTCCTGTCACTGACAGACAAACAAAATTAACATATATTTTCTGTATGCCCCATAATTGTGCTTAACCACTATAAGAGTATTGTTTTTATTGAGGCAAGGTGATAGCAACCACCTACTTTATCCTACACTTTCAGCTCCATCCTGAAACCCAAGGCTTGCAGAATGTGCTTGTCACGTACCCTGTCTTATGTTGAGTCTGATCCTGCATAAAGAAGCACTTTAAGGCAAGTTGTTGATAAAATAATTACATAAAAGACATTAAAATTCCTGCCACGGCTTATTGTCACTTCTTGGAAGGGCTGATCAAGGCCAAATTGTGAGGCAAGTAGGAGTTTGATCAGGACCTTTCTTTGTCTCCTTCTTTAAGTTCTTTGCTCATTTAAAAAAAAATCTCCAACCTCCTCAGCATTTGCCCTGTAGAAACGTATAGATCAAGTGTGTCCCAAAGCCCTTCACCAAAGAACATTTACGTGTCTTGCTCTTCCTCCTTCTTGTCTACTTTTATCAAATAGAAAATCCATGTGAATAGTTTGAGACTGATGCCAGTAGTCAATAAGAGCTCAATAATTTACTGCCTTTGAAGCTGTATTTTCTACTTTTGAGATGGAATCCTAACAGTGGATTTCAGGGAAGTGTCTCACTACTAGTTAGCATCTAGGAGAAACTCAAGACTCATCTCTCTTCGCCTTGCTCCCATGCTGCCCCATGTTCCCTCTGCCCTGCATACACAATTACTCCCCAGGGACAAGTCAGTGTGGCAGATAACATCCCCCATCACACACGCTCGTATTACAATGCTCCAGCCATGGAATGATAGTGTCTTTGTCTCCTCCTGTTGAGTCTGGATGGGTCTTAGCAACTGCCTTGACCAACAGAATGCAATGAGAAGGACGCCATTTGATTTCTGAGGCTACCACATAAAAGGTGGTGAGCCTTCAGCCTGATTCTCTTGGATGTTCACTCTTAGAACTAGCTGCCATGATGTGAGGAAGATAAGCAGCCACATGAAGAAGACACAAACAGATATTCTGGTCAACGGCCCAGCTGAGGCCCCAGCCGACAACAAGCGTCCACTGCCATGCAAGGCAGTGAGCCTTCAGAACATTTCACACTCCAGCTGCCAAGTTGCCCTCACCATCCAGTCTTCCAAGCTGAGGATACTGTCATTGTGGAGCAGAGATAAGCCCCCTCTACAGTGCTCTTTTCTGATCTCTGGCTCACAGAATCCAAAGGCATAATAAAATAGTTAACTGTTTCACATCAGCAAGTTTGGGGTGGTTTGTTGGGCAACAGTAATTACTGGACAGTCAGATAAAGGACAGGAAATTTCAAGTTTGAGGTTAAAGTTTGGTTAGACTGTCCAGGATTAGTTTTCAGAGAAAGTACACAAAGGAGTAGCTTCTTTCCCTCTCATCTATCTATGTGACTGCAGTAGGAAGTAGCCAGGGACCAAATAATCTTTCCGAATGCTCTTTCTTTCTCTGATGCAACAGCCAGGCTTGATGCATTTTGCAATGGGCATTGCAGACAAGCAAGGTCCCTGTGACTCCATTTCCTCCTATTCTGGTGGGAATTCTCTGACCTGGCTGGTGGTGGTATGTTCTGGGGTCTTGTTGCATAAAAATAAATGTACTGCTCAGGATTTGATTCTAAGCTCTGAGCTACACTATGCATATTCTCATATATTCTCATAAAGAATTTCCCACTGAGTCCAACCTAGTTTAATGGAATTCTGTTTTGAGGTTTGGAACCAAAGTCCCAATTAATAATGAAATGTTACTTTCTTTTCCTTTGTCAGTTTAATTTATATATATATACATTTTCTTTAGAGAGCTCATGTGAAGGAGAGAGAGGTGGCTAAAACAAGGACAGATCTGTGCACGACTGTCTCTCCTAGCCAAAATACCGTCGATGTAGTGTCTCATGAAAGTTCCCTAGAACATCAGTGGAGGAGATGTTTTTGAAGGAAGGATTCTCAATGTTTCTTGAATCATACACCGAAGTTGCACACAGGGATTTTCAACAAGAGAACACAGCCCTGGGCTATAAAAATCTGATAGTATTTCTGGGTGAAGACAGTAGACGGACTCAGAGTTACCCTGTTGGAAGGCATTAGGTGACTTAATCAATGGGTTGGCCAGAGCTCCAAGGTGCACCTTTCAGACGCTTGTCTCAGATTTGTAAGATAGTTTAAGCAAGATCCAGTCTTCCGCATCTCACATCAGTTGCGTATCACATTTAAAGGATGATAAGTCTCCCTTAATAAAACTGCCCAGATGCCTACAAGGACATTAATGCCATGTAGACAAGAGCAGCTACACAATAAAGAGACGACAGTCATGGGACAGACCCAGAGGCCAGGCAAGGCAGGAGTGCAAGGAGGACGCAGCTCATGCTTTGGGCCAGGGGGGAGGGGGAGAGTGATAGCTGCAGTAGGGCAAAGCCATGTTCTCTTCTCTACAGGTACAGTTGGGATACCCACTTGACAGGGATGACATTAGGTAGCATCTGCTCAGAACAAGCAGGATCTGGACTAGCATTTCTCCAAGTGTGTCTCATAGAATAAAAGTTTAATTAAAAGTTTCAACAAAAAGAAGATTCTGTGGTCAAATGAGTTTTGGAATGAGGAAGTTCTTCAGAAATCTAACACGTAGATTTCTTATACTGATGGAAATATCAGTCCTAGAAAAATTTAGGAAAATGCTGGAAATCTTAAAGTGACTTTCTCTGAGTGGTAGAATTGCGATTGATTTGCATTTTCTTCCTTTTGTTTATCTGTGTATCACATATTTTATATAATGAGTATATACTGTTTGTGGTGAGGGCAGTATTTTAATACAATGAAAATTCCTTTCTACCTCAGGTCAGGAAAATCCAGAGAGTAGTGGAAAAAATCAGAAGGTGGAAGTAGGGTTGGTCCTCCCTGAGGAAGAGAAAGGTTGCATAGGCTGGTCCAGACAGAGCCTGACACTCCAATGAAGACCTGGGGGAATGGGGCAACACAGTGCGGGGACTGCTAAGCTCCCCCTTTTCACACCCCTTCCTTGTATATTCCAGTTTCTTTCAGGAAAAGAAGCTCTGACCAGGGGTGACCCAGAAAGAGGTCAGGATGGCTGTTCCCATCATCCATCTTAGCCAAGAAGCTTTCCCTGAGCTCAGAGTCAGGTTTCTCAGACTCGTCTCTCTCTCTGTCTCTCTCTCTCTCTCTCTCTCTCTCTCTCTCTCTTTCTGTGTGTGTGAATGTGTATTTGTGTTTGTTTTTAATTTTTTTATTTTAAAGATGTGGATACATTTCAGGGTTAGGTATACAAATGTTCATTATGCAGGGACCCCCGTTGATGAGGTGTGCCCCCCTCCCCTGGCTGTTTCCTTCAATTGCCAATCCCACCTGCCCTCCCCTGGTAGTTTCCCACTACTGCCAACCCCTTTCTTTTTTTTTTTTTTGAGTTGTAGTCTCACTCTGTCACCCAGACTGGAGTGCAGTGGCCGCTCCCTGCCACTGCAGCCTCGACCTGCTGGGCTCCGGCGATCCTTCCACCTCAGCCTTCCAAGTAGCTGGAACTACAGGCGCGCGCTACCACACCCGGCTAATTTTTTGATTTATTGTGAGATGAGGTCTTGCTTGCCCAGGCGGGTCTCGAACCTGCGGGCTCAGGCAATCCACTCACCTCAGCCTCCCAAAGGCGCGGGATTACAGGCTGAGCCACCGAGCCCGGCTGCCAACCCCTTTCTTATAGTGTTATGATAATTGTTCAAGGTATGCTCATGAGTGAAAACATATGGTACTCTGTGACAGATTACTGAATATGATAGACTCTAAATCTATCCAAGTTGCTATGAAGTCCATATGTTTGTTTTTCTTTATGGCTGCATAATATTCCATTGTGTATATGTACCACATTTTTAAAATCCAATCCAGTTTCGATGGGCAACACGGTTGGTTCCATGTTTTTGCTATTGTGACTAGTGCTGTATGTGCAGGTATCTTTTTTGTAGAATGATCTGAGTTCCTCTGGGTATATTCCGGATAGAGAGATTGCTGGATCGTATGGAAGGTCAATTTCTAGTTCTTTTAGAAATCACCACACTGTTTTCCAGAGAGGTTGCAACTAGTTTGCATTCCCACTAGCACTGTAGAAGCGTTCCTTTTTCTCCGCATCCTCACCAGCATCACTTGCTGTTTGTTTTATTATTGATGGCCATTCTTACTGGCGTTAGGTGGTATCTCAATGTGGCTTTGATTTGCATTTTCCTGATGATTAGGAGGCAGAGCACTTTTTCA
>CAUYQG010039088.1:0-71811 GCA_963574415.1 Tarsius wallacei | reverse complement strand
CACCCAGATTGGAGTGCAGTGGCCGCTCCCAGCCACCGCAGCCTCGACCTGCTGGGCTCCGGAGATCCTTCCGCCTCAGCCTTCCAAGTAGCTGGAACTACAGGCGCGTGCTACCACGCCCGGCTAATTTTTTGATTTATTGTAGAGATGAGGTCTCGCCAAGTTGCCCAGGCGGGTCCCAAACCCGCGGGCTCAGGCAATCCACTCACCTCAGCATCCCAAGGCGCGGGATTACAGGCTGAGCCACCGAGCCCGACTGACAAATGAATTTTTAATTGGGCATATTTCCTTCCATTCAAACTGTCCATCTATTTGCCCATTTTTCTATTGGCTTGTTCTTTTACTTCTCAATTCTAGAAAAATTAGTTATTTGTGATATGATGTATAATTTTTTTTTTCCCAGTGATCTTATCTTTGGGCTTTGCTTATGTTTTTGCCATCAACTTTTTTTTTTTAACTCTCCCATATTATAGACATTTGTTTTAACTTTTATGTTTACTTGTTAAAATTTTTATGTTTTAACATTTAATCTTTGATCCATTTAGAATTCATTCTGATGTGTAAGGTATGACCCTAATTTTAGTTTTTTAATGACTACTTAATTAGCTCAAGATCATTTACTGAATTAATGACTCTTTTTGCTATTGGTTTGAAATGCTACTTTTATGATATACTACATTTTGGTATGCATTTGGGTCTACCTGTAATCTGTAGTCTTTTTGTCTCTATTCATTTAATATCACACTCTTTTAATTATTGTAACTTAAAGATATATTTTACTATTTGAGCTGGCTAGGTATGCCTAGTTATTCTTGTTTTATAGAGCTCTCTTGAATGTTTCTCCTAATTTCTTTTTTCCTTTTTTTTTTTAGTTTTTAATTTTAAAGATGTGGGGTACAATTCAAGGTTAGGTGTACAAATGTTCATTATGCAGGTACCCTTGTTGATGAGGTGTGCCCCCATGCCCCTGGCAGTTTCCCACTACTGCCAATCCCACCCATCTCCCCCCCACTGGCAGTTTCTCACTACATTTATTCCCACTATAATTTATTTTTTCATATGAACTTTAGTATCAAGTTGCTAGGTTATAAAAATATCCTAGTAGATACAAATAGTTTAATTATAAGTTAATTACAAATAGATTTCAAATTACAAATAGATTATTTTAGGGAGATGTAGTGTCTTTCTGATGTACACTTCTTTTTTCTAAGAACATAGCATGTCTTTGCAATTGTTTCAAGGTGCTTTGTGTCTTTCAGGTTTAATTTAAAGTTTCCTCATATTGATGAGACATTTCTTAGATTTCTTTCTTGCTTTCTTTTTTCAGTTTTTCTCTTGTTCTGGTAAATGTAAAAGGATCTTTCTTCCACCACATCTTCTAACAAGTAGTTGTTTAACATATGAAAGCTTTTGATAGTTATATATTGACTTTACATTAAGCCTCATTACTGAATTCTTATTTTCATAATCTTTTCAGATGATCCTCTTGGGTTATCCAAGTATTTAACTTGCAAATAATGATTTTTTACTTCTTTTAAATTTTTGTATGTCTATCTTCTCTCTCTCTTATCTAATTATTTAGAACATCGTTATCTTATTCCTGACTTTAATGAGAATGCTACTGACATTTTGCCACTAATTATAATGCTGCCATTTAATTTGGTGTGTGATAGGGAAGTACACATCTATTCCTATTTCACTGAATTTTTTTAGATCAATAATGGAAGTTGGATTTTACTTGGTATCTTTTAAGCATCGAAGGAGATAAATATCTTATTTTTTTCTTTAATCGCTAATATGGTGAATTACTATTAATAGACTTCATACTTCATACTACTATTGAACTATCTTTGCATTATGAGTAAATCCCACTTTGTCATATTGTATTATTCTTTTAATGAGTTGTTTGAATCTATTTGGTAATATTTTACTTAGTATTGTTGCATGAATATTTATAAATACGTTTTTTTTTAGTTGTACAATTTCCAGGTATATGAGTATTATGCTCACTTTTTTGTCCTGTTTAATAACTCTTTCCCCTACCCATATCCATTTCATTTTGTTTGGTTTTCTCATGTTTATCCTTTAAGCTCTTGTGCTTTTATTATTGTCTGTCTTTCCTTCAAATGCATCTTCATTTCATTGATGGTTTGTTTTTTTCTTCCATATCTACCCTGCACCTAGCCTTCTCAATTGTCGTTCCTTGTCTATCACTTCTGTGGGTTCCTACATCTCTGCTTTGTGTCTAAGCCTCACAGAGGTAACTGCTTCATTGTATGTTTTATTTGTAGTAAAATACTTTTTACTGTTTTCATCAGCTCTTTGGCAAAATTTATGTCATTTACTTTTTCTGACCTTTTTCTTGTTTTATGTCTTATATCTTTGAAATAACTTGGGTTTTTAAAAATAATTCTGATTTCTCATCTTGAAAGCACATGAGTTTTTCTTGGACCAAAAATGTGCAGGGCTAAAACTCAGCCTAGTGGAATTTTCTCTATAAATAAGGGTATTGCATGTGAGTTTTAAATCTATGTATCCCCAGTTAATAAAGACAGAAAGCTATGAGGAGTTTTTCTAAAAGCAATGTCTCTCTTTTTTGCTGCCACTGAGATAGCAAGTCCTTTTTTTTTAGCCCCATCACCTCTTTATTTCACAACTGAATTGGAACCCAGACAGTTCTTGCTGCCCTAGTATGTACACGGTTTCTTCCATTGTAAACATGTGCCTTAGACTCTGTTCGTCACCTCACCCCTCTCTGTTTACAAATGCATTTTTGCTAACTTGGTCTGATTTCTGTAGCCAAAAACCCTTCCTTCTTCTTTCTCCTGGATGCTTCCCAGCTATGGCAGCCTCTGCATCTCTTTGTTGTTTGTGGTTTTAACTACCTCCCAGTTTTGCTAAAAATGGACTTTTTGCTTCTATTTCTTATTCTCCTTTTGCTTTGGATAATTTCAAGGAAGAGACAAGGGTGGCAGGCAAAATGGACTTCTCACCTCCATCTTCAAACCAGAAGCATTCACAATTCAAAAGTGAATAGTCGAAAGGGTTGAAAGTAACTAATTCTGAAAATCTTTTAAAGAAAAACACCATGAGATTCACTTTGCAGAGTATATAGATGTTTTAAAGCCTCAAAGTAGATTTAAAGCATTCAAGGTGTTTTCTGAGCTCATCACTTGGGCAAGTCATCTAATCTCCATGGATCTCATTTTTCCAATAAAGGTGTTGATGAGATGATCCCTAAATCCTTAAGACAGACTCAAGATTTAATTCTAAGACATGAATCACTGGTGGTGGAATTTAAGCACAGGGAAACTTGGATAGGGAAGAAGTTTGGGGTCTTGGAGTAGAAAGAGGAGAACAAACTTGAATTGAGAAATTATTATATGCCTTGCTCTATGCTAAGAACTTTACACACATTAATACTTTTGAGATACAGGTATTATTATTATCAATTCTATTTTAAAGTCATAGAAAATGAGGTTCGAACAGGTTAAAGGATTTAGTCAAGATGGCAGAGCTAGAATTGAAATCCTGGCCTTTCTGGCCTTAGAACGTAGTGTTCCATCCCAGAGAAATACACAGAGGCCTGCAGGCCTGTCTTGCCTGAAATTCACAGGATGTGTTCACGTTCACCCCATTTCCATGGCAAATATTTAAAAATCAGGTCTTTTAATACTCATCATACTGATTTAGTCTCTAATCATGAATCCAACCAAAATAACTGGATCTACTCTGCTATTAGTCCATGGTGACCAAATCCAGGCTGTATTGAGGATAATTGCATTCAGCCTGCACTTTGGAAAGTACACCCCAAACAAGAGGGTATTCATTTACTAAAGCTTTAATAACATAATTTTAGGAAAATTCTCCATTTTAAAAATAAACCAAGTAGACATCTTTGAAGACCCAAGAAATCTTTACCTAGCTCGTTTCTTCAAAACAAAAAAAAAGTGAAATTTTGTTCACATTTTTAAGAAAAAGATATTGCATTTTGACCATCTATCATGGCTCAATAATGAAATCAATCTAAATAGCCATTGTATTAAAAAAAAAAAGCAAAAAATAAATAAATTTCCTCAAAATACTTAGAATTTCTTTAGAATTCTTTTTACCTTTTGAACTTTTTTGGCCTTATAAAACTGTCAGCAGAGCAAAGTAGGGGCCAGTTTCCACAGCCATTAACACCCCACCCTTTTTACAAGTCTCTATTCTTTGGAAATGTAAAGACTTGTGTTGAAAAGCATTAACTGGGAAAATAAATGAGCAGTAAAATTATCAGTTTCCACTTAGTGATTAGTTGCCTCTGGTTGGCTTGTCAACAATGGAAAGCCAACTTGCTGAGCTTTGAAAGCTGACGCCTTTCTTCACACCTGAGTAAATGAAGTCTCCTGACTCTGCTCTTGCCCTGCTTGGGCCTGTTCAACTCTGGGGCCCCCAGACAGCTGCTGCCCTTCCAGGCTGTGTCCCTGCTGGCCTGTTAGCCAATCCCTGTGGTTCTAACCACAACTAATCGTGGAGTTTCCACTGTCACCTTCAGACTATAGCCGCAGGCAGAGAAAAAGTGAAATTATACTCCAAAGAGATTCTTCAAGCCCAAAGAGCTGAGACTGCCTCCTTCCTGAGTTCTCTCTGTTTTTGATTCTGAGGAAAGGGCAGGTGGGACACATACAGTAGGTACACACCTTCAATCCCCTTCTCCCCCTCAGGCCTTGCCTCCGGCTGTACCTGCCTGAATCCCATTCATTCCAACTCAGGTTCCCCTTCTCCACCAAATCTCTGGTCTATACTGGCAACCCCTGGCTTCCTTTTCATGGCTCTTTTATTCAGTTTGAGAACCTACATTTCCATTCACTTTAAAGCCAAACTCCTCTGCCTGACTTCA
The DNA here is from genome assembly GCA_963574415.1 of Tarsius wallacei. Taxonomy (NCBI): domain Eukaryota; kingdom Metazoa; phylum Chordata; class Mammalia; order Primates; family Tarsiidae; genus Tarsius; species Tarsius wallacei. Next base: position 66,929 of record CAUYQG010039088.1, on the reverse strand, counting down.
AGACCTGAATAGCTTTACCCCACCCAATGTAGTACCTACTGCTTCCAGACCCAGAATCCATTCCCTGAGACACCTCCCTGGTGCTACAAAGGAAAGGTAAGCCACAACTCCACCACTTAACAGCTCATGCTGTTTTCTTCACCTATTCTCTCCACCAGTTAACAGCTCAGTGTCTCAAGTTCTGCTGTCTTGCCTAGAGAAGAGTTAAAAAAGGCAAAATCATGGTGGCTCGCACCTGTAATCCCAGCACTTTGGGATGCTAAGGATGGGGCAACATAGTGAGACCTCATCTCTACAAAAAAACAAAAAATTAGCCAGGCATGGTGGTGTGTGCCTGTAGTCCCAGCTACTTGAGAAGCTGAGGTGGGAGGATTGTCTGAGCCCAGGAAGTCAAGGCTGTGGTGAGCTGTGATAGTGCCACCGCACTCCAGCCTGGGAGACAGAGTAAGACTCAAAACAAAACAAAAAGCAAAACACACAGATAGATAGATTTACATTTACTGGAGGAGGGGGCTTCCAAATATGGCATATAACATATGCATCCTCATCACTGATTATAAACTGTTACCAAATATTTAAAGTAAAAATAGCTATCATCATCTTATATGTAAAATTAAGCATGCATTTTTGAGTGGGCAACTGGTAATGTAGACTACTGGCCATTGCTGAAAACCAAGTTTCCTTGAATGATTCTTTTTCTCCACTTCCACTCCAATAATGTCTTTAGGAGCGATCCAATCTGCCACAGTCCTCATTTGTATGGTTTTGAGGTCTACCTGCTTGCCCCAGTTGTTTTAATCTTGTGTGGTTGAGGTAAAAGGTGTTATTTCTTCCTCTTATCAGTGTACCAGGCTACTGGCTGTGAGTTAGGAGATCAGAAGCCAGAAGTTTGGAAAAGTGTTTCAAAAATAAGAATAGACCAGGCTCGGTGGCTCAGCTGTAATCCCACGCTTTGGGAGGCCGAGGCGAGCGGATTGCCTGAGCCCGCGGGTTTGAGACCCGCCTGGGCAACTTGGCAAGACCTCATCTCTACAATCAATCAAAAAATTAGACAGGCATGGTAGTGCGCGCCTGTGGTTCCAGCTACTTGAAAGGCTGAGGCGGAAGGATCGCCGGAGCCCAGCAGGTTGAGGCTGCGGTGGCCGGGAGCGTGCCACTGCACTCCAGTCTGGGCAACAGAGTGAGACTCCAACTCAGGAAAAAAAGAAAAAAAAAAAAAAGAATAAATTGGCCTTAGTGGAATTATGGACCTTGTAAAATCTGATTGTCAAGAGTGGAGGAGGTGTCAGGGCTGCACATTAAAATCTCAGTTACCCAAGCCACACCTCAGAATAATTATGGCAGCATTTCCAGGGGTCTGGCCGGACAACTGTATTTCTTAAATCTTCCCAGATGAAGGCTAGACGTGGTGACTCATGTCTGTAATTCCAGCACTTTGCAAGGCTGAGGAGGGAGGATAGCTTGAGCTCAGGAGTTCAAGACCAGCCTGAGCAACATAGGGAGGCCTCATCTTTACAAAAAGAAACCCAAAAAATTAGCCGGGTATAGTGGTGCACACTTGTAGTCCCAGCCTCGGGAGGTTGAGGTGAAAGGATCACCTGAGCCCAGCAGGTGGAGGCTGTGGTGAACTGTGATCCATGCCACTGCACTCCAGCCTGGGTGACAGAGTAAGACTGACTCAAAAAAAAGAAAGAAAATCTTCCCAAATGATTCCAATGTGCAGCCAATGTTGAGAAGCACTTGGTCCCTGGCTACCAAAGAGTTGGTCAATAATGCAAACCCACAGTGGGGAGGGATGTGAAGCCAGCGGACCAGGATCTGGTCCAAGAGGAGCTCCTGGCCATCCTCTCTCCTCTGCTGTCCCTCCTGATACAAAGAAAATTCATCTTCATGAGAAAAAATTTCTGCGGACTCCGACCATGCTAAACTTTCTAAATCATTTGTTATTCTACCTTTTCCAGAAGGATGCACATTCTCTATTTCGGTCATTAGGCTATAGTTGATAAATTATACTATTTCTTTGTTCTTTTGAGGCTTTCCCACAGGATAGACATACTCCTAGCCTCTGAGGTCATTTTCATTTTACAAAATATGTAGTAAGCCACTTATGATTCAATGTCAAATACTGTGCGAGGTTCTGGGATACAATGGGGTGTTGAGGGCCCCAAAGACAGTCCCGTGTTTGACTATTTGCTTTAAGGACTCGCAGGAGTCAGCATATAGTTGTCTTCACAGCTAAGATTTATTACAGTGGTGTGGCGAGGATCCATAGCCGAACCAGAAGGAACACAGACACAGGCAGAGTCTGGAGAATCCATGAGCAGGCTTCCATGTGATGTCTCGGTTCCATGAGGGGTCACCCAGAGTGCACCCCAGCAAGAAAAATGCAGCACTATGCCTGCAATATTTCTGCCCTGGGAAGCCCATGCCTGTGGCTGGGGTCTGGTCATGTAGGCTCCCTTTCCTTGGCTTGTACCAGAGTTTCAGACCCCCAGAAGGAAAGCTGGTGTTCAGTATAAGCCACGTTGCTTCTACCAACAGTTCAGGCATGGCAAGTCACTCCGCAGTGTTTCCTGTCAGTGTAATGAACTGTTTACCACTCAAGTTCCCAGATACCAACCAAAGGCCAATCTTGCAAGCAGCCTTTCTAGGGAGAGCAGACTCAGGCCTGCTACGGTAACTCTTTTCTGTATAAACGGTTAGCTCAAATGGTCTCTGCTTTCATGAGGTGCTATGTAATGAGAGAGATAAACATTATTAGGCCTACAAATATTAAAATATCCCTGTGATAGTTCCATGAAGGAGGGGTCAAGGGTGACATGACAGCTGCAGTAGAAAGATCTGACATCCTCTGAAGGTCGGAGAAGCCTTTCTTAGGCTTTCCTATGGCAGGCCAGGGAAGACCAGATCTGAGGAATGTCTAGGACTTAGGTCATCAGAGTGAGCTAGCAGAACATTCCAGGTGAGGAAAGAGTCACCCATCTAAAGGCCATGTGGCTACTGTAAGCATGGCACAACTGAGGTCGGAAAAAGTCATGTGGCTGCAGAGAAAAGGGCTGCAGCTCTGGCATTCAAGGCATTTCAGGTCATGATGAGGACATGGGGCCTCATCCAGAGAGCAAGGGAACACCACTGAACGGTTTAGAGTGAAGGTGAGGTGTGCGAGGGAGTGGGGAGAGGTGGGAGATGACAGATAATGAGCCTTGTGTTTGAAAGGCATTGAAGGTTCTAGAGTGGACACTGACCCTCCAGGTAGGAAGGACACAGCCGCACTTTGGGAGATGATGGTGATTTGGACTAAAAGGGTGGTAATAGGAATGGAGCAAAGGATCTGACTTTGAGATTTTTACAGGGTAAACAAAAAGAGTGTGCATGGGGTGACGAGGTTGAAATAGACAAGGGATCAAGGATGACTGTAAGATTTGTGGCTTGTGTGACTACGTAAAGCCAGGTAGACTGAAGTTCCCCATGATTGTTTCTAAGGTCCCTTTGCTTCCCTTCCCTCCTTATTTCTCTTTTCTTTCTTTTCCCTCCCTCCCTTCCTCCCTCTCATCCTTCCTTTTTTCTCTCTTCCTTTCCACCTTCCCTCTCGCCCTCCCTCCTTCCTTCCCTCCTTCCCTCTTTCCTTCTTTCCTTCTTTCCTTCTTTTTTCCCTTTTCCCTCCCTCTCTCCCTTTTTCTCTCCCTTCTTTCTTCTTCCTCCTCCTTCTTCAATCAAGGAGAAGATCATACGTTATGATAGTCCTTAAGATACTCAAATGTGCTGTCAAAGGGCAGCTAGACATTCAAGTGTGGAGCTCAGATGGGACGTCTGGGTGGAGGTATAAAACATTAAGTTAGGTCCAGACAATTTTACATATTTCTAGAAATGGCCTAAGTCACTTTAAAACCATTAAACGTTCAGTGACAATCCATCTTAATCCATCCCTGTAAAATTCTTTTGGAAGTTCATTTATGAGTGCTTGGGAATTGAGACTAAAGTTCTTGCTGTGAAGCTGAGGAATTTGGTTACTATCTGCTAGAGAAAAAACCCAGCAAAGGTATTTCAGCAAATTTAAAACGTTATTTTCTGTGCTCTGCTCCATCAGTCATATGTTTTTCTCTCCTTCGTTTTGTAGACAGAAATAGCAATTCTCAGTCCTGGTTGTGATAAACCCCCAGAGAATTTGCAATTATTTCTAGGGCCCTTTGGAAGTCTTCAGTCAACATTAATTAATTTCAGCATCTGTGTACATGCCCAGAACACACAATTTAAAGTAAGTCAAATATTTTTGCCAGAGTCAGGGAAGTCGAGGAATCGAACAGTAGGGATCTGAAACCATTAACGGTTTGGGAATAAATGAAGGGCAATTGTTTAATTATTGGTAGTATTTGCTAATAACCACTTGAATACTAAGTAAGCACAGAACAGTGAAACATACAGGGGGGCTCCCAAAAAAACCGGATTATTTTTTAGAGGGCAGGCCTCTTGTAATACAGGCTTCCCCTGTAGATAAGTGTTCTAGGAACCATTGGCATCAGTGTACCAGCTAGCATTGTTGGGAGAGGCTGTGTTCAATAGAATCTTTTTTTTTTTTTATTCTTTCAATACATTTGCTTATTTCATGATGGGCGATTTATGAGTGCACCTACCCACACCTGCACCTGAGTGTTCAGCAATTTTTTTGTTTTGTTATGAGTTGGAGTCTCATTCTGTCACCCAGGCTGGAGTGCAGTGACGTGTTCCCAGTCACTGCAATCTTGACCTGCTAGGCTCAGGTGATCCTTCCACCTCAGCTTTCCAAGTAGCTGGAATTATAGGCATGTGCCACCACGCCCAGCTAATGTTCATTCATTCATTCACTTATTTATTTATTTATTGGTAGAGATGAAGTCTCATCGTGTTGCCCAGGCTAGTCTCGAATCCCTGGGCTCAGGTAATCCTCTCACCTCTGCCTCCCAAAGTGCTGGGATTACGGGCATGAGCCACTGCACCTGGCCAACAATGTTCTGCAGTTTTTGTTTTGTTTTGTTTTTTACCAAAACAGCATGACCTTCATGCCCCACCTTTCATATTCACCTGACCTCACCCTGAGTGACTTTTTTTTTTGTTTCCCTGATGAAAAAAGTCCTCAAAGGGAAACGTTTTGCGGACGTGGAAGAGGTGAAACAAGAAACGGCAGAAGCACTAAAAGGCATCAAAATTGATGAGTTCAAAAACTGTTTTGAGCATTGGAAAAAGCATCTGGATAGATGTATTTCATCAAATGGAAAGTACTTTGAAGGTGACTGAAGTTTAAACATGTAAGAATAAATACACATTTTTTCTAAATACATTCTGAGTTTTTTTGTCCCCCATATATGGTTCTTCTTCCAAGAAATTTACTAAATGAGACCCCCAAATTTAAAAATATTATAACCTTGAGAGAAAAATTTTAAGTAACTAATGGAATCAATTAACTGAGTATTTTAAATTTTGTTTTTATATTACTATAATGGTACCATGTATTTATCATAGAAAATTTCTAAAAAGGGAGGCAAACAAGAAAAAAAGAAGGAGAAAATAAGGAAGGAAAGAAGCAGGGAAGGAGGGAAGGAAAGAAGGAAGGAGGAAAGGAGGGAGGAGGGGAGGGAAAAAGAGAGAAAGGAGACTTCAGTACCAACTTTTTAAAAAATTTCCTTCATCCCTGCAGTTTAGTAATTTTTTTCTCAGTTGCTTACCATTTAAACAGTCCCACAGTTAACATTCTTGAGCCAAATCTCTGCACACATTCATGATTAACTTCCTAAGACTATATTTCTAACGGTGGGTATTGCTGACGCAAAGGGAATGCAACACACGCAGGCCTTTGGTATTTATTTCCAGTTGGCCTCCAGAAGTTGTACCTTTTTCTATTCTTATCAGCAGGGCCCACTTCCCGCCTCTGCTCCAGCTCTGAGCACGACTGTTTTCTAAAAGCCCTTGACAACTTGATAGGAAAGGAGATTCTCCTCTGAGCAGTATATCGCTGACTCACGTACTGTGTGGGGGATGCACGCGACGTGCTTAGCACTAGCTTGGTGATTTTCGGCACTACAGGCATATCTCTATGTGAGATGTGTGCCATATGGTCCCTGCCCTCAAGATAACTGACAATCAAGTTGGGAAACAGCTTCATGCTTGGGCATAGTGGGCATGGGGAGGAAATGGCTTCTTTGAGAAAGTTGGGGCTTTACATCGGTTGACCTGTTTGTTTTTTATTACTTTTTATTTTTTTTGAGTCAGGGTCTCACTTTGTTGCCCAGGCTGGAATACAGTGGCATGATCATAGCTCATCGCAGCCACAAACTCCTGAGCTCAGGCAATCCTTCCACCTCAGTCTCCAGAGTAACTGAGACAATAGGCACACTCCACCATGCTCTACTAATTTTTTGTAGAGTCGAGGTCTTGCTATGTGGCCTAGGCTGGTCTTGAATGCCTGGGCTCAAGCAATCCTCCTGCCTCAGTCTCCCAAAGTGCTGGGATTACAGGCATGAGCCACCATGCCAGGCCTGATCTGTTTTAATCTTTTTCCATGAGGTATTTTTGAAGGAAGACTCAGTATGATTGGATTCTTAGATAAAATGATGAAGTGGATTGCAAGAACAGTGACCATAGGGTTGCTCACTAGAAAAAAACATAGACATTGGATGTTGTAAATTGGATAACTAAGAAATGGACCTGATTCAGGGCTACGGATACAGTCACCTGGGGAACCTGGGTAATGCTGGTGGGGATTGCTTTTGCTTTCTCTTTTTGTGGGAGTGTATCATGAATTACTTGTGTAAAGAAAAAAAAAATCAGATCAATTTTTTTAATGTCAGTTGTGTTGAATTTGACATGTTAGTGCTTCAGAGTTCAGAGGCCAGTGGAACATGAACTTGGGCACAGGTAAACGAGCAGGATTTCTTTTGACGACTTGGACATCATCAGTATCCAGTGACTTTGGGGTGTTTGTGTGAGGGAGATGGGAGAGGGACAGGGAGAAGGAGAAGGACAGGGAGAGAGAGGGGGACAGGGTGAGGAAGAGAGGAAGAGGAGGAAGCAGGCATAGTTAACATAGTTTAGAAGTAGTTACACAGGTTTTCTTAGGCAGGTCTAATTTAGAATAGGGTGAATGTTCAGATATCTTTTTTATCTGTACATGACTTTCACCCAACTGACCAGCCATATCAAATCTGACTACCTTGCAGGTTGAAATGTGGAACTACCAGTGCAGTAAATTACAGAAATAATAGGGAATTTCCCAAAACACAGAAATGATTTTCTAAGCCCAAATCTAGTTAGGCAATAACTTTATTTATAAGGGCCTTGTCATTTTAAAGATGCAGTCCACTGTTTTAGCTCATGGTTTGCTTAATGATCACTGCAAAAGTATATAAAGCTTCTTGCCAAAGGCAAGCATGTACCCTTTCTCATAAGGCACCCATGCTCTTTGAGCATGTCTCTTTCTTTCTAATAATTGTCTTAAGCTATACTTGGGACTCGTTCTGAAATTCTTTTTTGTGGCAAAGTCAAAAGAACCCACAAAGCAACACACTGCACCCCACCCAACATCAGAGAGAGAGATAGAAGGAGAGAGAGAGAGAGGGAGAGGGAAGAGGGGGAGGGAGAGAGGGAGATAAAGAGAGGTAAGGAATGAAGGAAGGAAGAGGGAGAAATAGAGGGCCAAGGTCACAGTTGATAAGGAGAACCAGTGGAGGAAACAGAACTGTGCCACAAGACTTTCACAAACTGGACAAGCCTCGCACTTTGACAACACAGTGCCCCCACAGTGGTGAGTCTTTCTGGAGAAGGGAGAGAAGGGTAGCACTCCACCTGTGTCCTGACAGTCGCCACATTAGCAGGTTTTGAGTGGCTAAATGATTTGCTCAGGGACACAGAACCTACTCACAGGAACACTCTGGTATTAGCAATTGCTTTGAGCCAAACTATACATTGACCTCCAAGGACGGTGCTTGGGATTGTGTAAGGAGAGGACAGAAGAAGCCGGGCTCTAACTCCACAGTTGTGTGTTGAACTCTGTGTTGAGGCTGTCTCATCACAATGGATTGAATTTCAGTCATTTCTGTAGAGTACGCTCTCCTGGAAGACTGCAACAAGTCCAGAACTCCAAAACTGAGTTCCTAGATTTGTGTTTTTAGAAAGGAAGATTCACTTGTCAACTATAGAAGGGTAGGGATGTTAAGAGCTCCTTTTCTACATGTGGAAGGAGGCATGGAAAAATTATAGATTACTTCCCAGAACTTAAGTTCCACTTACCTGATGGAGTCAGAGATTCAGAAATAAAATTATTTCCTGAAGAAGCTGTTTGGGGACCCGTTTGAATGCAAGATCAGCTAAGCAGCACCCACCCCATTCCTCTTGCATGCCAAGTAGAAGAGGCAGCTCAGACCCACGGATATCTTTGCACAAGACCTCCCACTTCCTGCTAAAACACAGTCACTATGCACCAGAATTCCCCACCAAATTACTTTTTGGCATCTACTTCCAACTTTCTCTCATACCCTATGCCTCACTCTAAAAAATAATAGTAATATACATACTGGACAAACCTTTTAAAAATGAAGAAATATAACTCCAGAAGATCATAAAATGCACGTTTAGGCATCGTTATGAATTAGAAGCAGCCAAACTGATAAGAAGGGTCAAGATTTTTGTATCTGTTAGATCTTGGTGGGACCCCCCAAAATGTTAGGGCACACTCCCAGTGGGGCCTCCAGAATGTTAGGTCAGGCCCGCTGGGGTGTGGGGTGTCTGGTGTGTGATCTGGTGCTGCATGAAAGATGCAAAGAATTACACAGAAGTTAGATTAGAAAATATAATTTATTTAGAAAGTAAATTAGAGAGAAAGAGAAAGAGGGGATTCATCTCCCCAAGGTAAATACTTGAAATAAAAAAGCTAATTAGTACAAAACAAGCTGGGTGGGGGGTGTTGTAAAACAATTATCAATACTACCTCTAAACCGCTTCTGTCCTTGGCTAGTGATTAGAAGGTAAGTTAAGTGAACCGCTAAAAAAACATGAGATTTAGGGCATGTTAAAATGGCTGCTCATTGGGTATATTAAATCCATGTTATGTCCTTTCAGTATCTAAAGTAAGGGTTGAGTCTGGACATGGTAGCTCATGCCTGTAAAAAAATAAAAATTAGCCTATCCTGGTAGCATGCACCTGTAGTCCTAGCTACTTGAGAGGCTGAGGCAGGAAAACCACTTTAGCCCAAGACTCCAAGGCTGCAGTGAGCTATGATCGTGCTACTGCACTCAAGCCTGGGTGGCAGAGTGAGACCCTGTCTCAAAATAAAATAAAGTAGAATAATAATAAAGTAAGGATTGAAACTTGGTTTGCCAAAGCTTTCAGTGCAGAATCAAGTGCTTAAGTCGCCACATCCATACCCAAAACACACTGGCCTGACCCAAGCAGAACAAATCAACATGGTCAGGCTTAACAAACCACCCAAATTTCACAATGGACCTTCTTCCCTCCACATTTTGAAATCTGAAGACCATGTTGGAAAGATCTACACTCTTATGGGGATGGGCCAGGGCAGAGAGGTGGTGTGCCTTGAGCTCCTGAGCCTATCACAGATGCACACTCTGGGGGTACTTCAAGCTCCCCACAGAACCGCCTTGTGAGGGTTCCAGGGAAAAATGTCGCTGCCCACGCAGACTAGTGGTATGGATCAGAGAAATAAAGCATCCATGGTTAGTGCTTTAAAATACACTTCTTGGCACTTGATGATTTTCTAGAAAGCGCAGAAGAAGTCTGAGCCCTTTGGAAGGGTCTGAAGTTGCAGGGAAAACAGCCAAGCCATTCGTGGAGCTGCCGCCATCACTTGTCCCTTTTCTGCCTTCGTGCTGCCATCTAGAGAGGAAAGGAAAACATGTGTTGTGTTCCGGTGAGGAGAGACAGTCACCTGAAATCACAAGCACCACTCGAGGCTTCTAGAACAGAAAAGCAAGGCTGGCTGAGTTGGTCCTGGGTCAGCAGCTGTGCATTTTGGCTTCTAAGAGATGACCTTAGACGAAGGAAGGAGTTCTTGTCATGGCCAGCCTCTGATGTCTCATTTTAGGGTTCATATCAAGCTCCCAAAGAGTGAGCCAAGGAGTGCATTTTTCTTTTCAATATTCAAAGGGAGTGAGATAGGGTCGCCCAAACTTATAGAACGGATACTATCATTTTAGGAAAAATGGAAAATACAAGAGATGCATGCAGACAAGATTCTGAGATGAGTAATTCTTAAACCATTTTTTTTTCTCTTTTCTTTTTTTTTTTTAGCTGATCCTTTGATAAAAAGCAGGATGCCCTATGTAGACTCCAGTGGATAAACGTGTGATTGTTGGTAGAAGCAGTAGCATATACTAGCCTTCTGAAGAATGTATTGAACAAGTTGAATTACTCTAAGTTGGTTTTTTATTGAGTACAAGGTTAAACATTATTTATTCTGGAGCTATAAGTTGCCAAAAAACCCCATGTGGATGGAAATCAGATTCTACACCATAACACGAGTGAGTAATGAAGGAGAGGCCGTTCCTGATCACCCTCTCCCCTGAAGGTGGGTGGACCCCTCCCTGCTCAGTTTTTTCCATAGCCCCCAGCACTGTCTGATGTGCCATCTGTCTGTCCACCCTAGAGTGGAAACTTCTCAAGAGCAGGTATTTTTGACAGCCATGTTGACAGCTTCATTTCCAGGACTTAGAACATCTGCCGCAGACAGGCGCTCAGTACAAGTTCTTTTATTTTGAGTTGGAGTCTCACTCTATCTCCCAGGCTGGAGTGCAGTGGCACGATCACGGCCACTGCAGCCTCGACCTGCTGGGCTCCGGCGATCCGTCCGCCTCAGCCTTCAAAGTAGCTGGTACTACAGGCGTGTGCTACCATGCCTGGCTAATATTTTTATTTATGTAGAGATGAGATCTCGCAATGTTGCCCAGGCTGGTCTTGAGTCCCCGGGATCAGGCAATCCTCTTGCCTCAGTCTCCCAAAGTGCTGGGATTAAAGGTGTGAGCCACCGCACCCGGTTTTAGTACAATTTCCTAAAGGAATACATGAATATAAGCTTATTCCTTGGCTGCTTTTTTTTTCTTCAAAAACTAACAACATGACTACCTTTAATTTTACACAAATTCTGATTAAAACATATGTGTAAGGTAACAGAATTTTTAACATCTGTGAATACTGATTCTTCTATAAATCTTATTTGGGGCTCCCCTTGACTCAGATGGCTTGATTAGCGTGAGATCACCAAAATAACATTTATTTATTTATTTATTTTTTTGAGTTGGAGTCTCACTTCGTTGCCCAGACTGGAGTGCAGTGGCTGCTCCCAGCCACCGCAGCCTCGACCTGCTGGGCTCTGGCAATCCTTCCACCTCAGCTTTCCAAGTAGCTGGAACTACAGGCGCGTACTGCCATGCCCAGCTAATTTTTTAATTTATTGTAGAGATGAGGTCTCACCTGCCCAGGTGGGTCTCGAACCCGCGGGCTCAGGCAATCCACTCACCTCAGCCTCCCAAGGCGTGGGATTACAGGCTGAGCCACTGAGCCCGGCAAAATAACATTTATTAATGAAAGCACAGTACATGCTATAAAGCTGACAGCTGAATTAAATATTTAACATGCATATGCACCAGCTAAATCAAAAGTTTTACTTAAATTCTGGCTTGCCACCGCTGAGGACTTATTGACCTTCAGAATACATTAGAAATAAAGCAAGAAAATGAAGCAGAGTAAATCTAATGATTTTTAAAATTTGTTTCTTAAAATACAATTTGCAATTGAAACAGATTATTTAAGGATAAATGACTGTAAGCTACACAGACAATGGTATGAATAAGAGCCTTGGGTACCCACAAAGGGAAGAGGCCTGGGCTTGGGGGTGGAGCGAGGGCATTCAGGCTCTGCCACCTGTAGCCTCTATGACCTCACATTGATCATGAATAAAGCAGAGATCCCACCCCCTTTCTGGCCTACCTCAGAGGGTTGTTGCAAAGATGAAACATTGATATGAGACTGCTATGAAAACTGCCAAGTACTATTCAACATAAAAAGGAAACATTTATGGTCAGTCTGATGGCCTTGAGAAGCATGTGAAACTGAGGACTGTATACACCTCAGTGTATAAATCAAATCATTCCTTCCGATTATTCAGATGTGTCCAAAGCCTGTGGACATCTTCCAAGCATACTTGAAAACATCCTTCCACTTGCCTTCCTAGACCTGGAGCTTTTTGTCTTCCAGGAAGAGGTTTGACTGCTGCTAACTCCTGGAATCATGGTATTTTGGATTCATCTTGGAGAAAGGGATGTTTGGGAGAAAATATGTGATACAAGCTGTGATACAAATATGTGATACAGTCAAGTTAGATCAGCTTCAGGAACAAAGAAAGTCAATTCCTATGCTACATGAAAGTCAATTCCTAAGCTTTCAAATCTGGTGAAGAGGTGATGTTCTAGGACTTAACAGAGTCTAAGTTAGGGCCTCTGGGGAAATGGGATTTGGTGTAGTGGAGAGTCTGGGGGTCAGAGGTTCCAACTTCAAGTTCTGGTTCAGTGATTTATTAGCTGTGTGACCTTGGACAAATGAGCTGACCTTACCTTTTTCAAGTGTAAAATGGGAGAAATAATACCTCTTGTGCCATATGGTTTCTAGGAGGATTAAATACAAAAATTCAGGCCGCGCTTGGTGGCTCAGCCTGTAATCCCAGCACTTTGGGAGACTGAGGCGAGTGGATTGCCTTAGCCCATGGGTTTGAGACCAGTCCAAGCAACTTGGTGAGACCTTGTCTCTACAATAAATCTTAAAAAAGTTATCTGGGTGTGGTAGTATGCACCTGTAGTTCCAGCTACTTGGAAGGCTAAGACAGAAGGATCACCTGAGCCCAGCAGGTTGGTGCTGGGGTGGCCATGAGTGAGCCACTGCACTCCAGCCTGGGCGGCGGAGTGAGACTCCAACTCCAAAACAAACAAACAAACAAACAAACAAAAACCCCATAAATTCATGTGAAAGCACTTTGCCAGTCTTTGCTATTATTTTCCAATAAGTGTGCTTTTTGTATTTCTTTCCATTGCAAAGTTATATACTCTTTGGATAATAAAAAGTGTGCATACATAGTACACACACACACACACACACATACCCCATAGACATCATAATGGCCAGGCTTCTAGACTTCTAGCAAAACACAAGAGACAGTCAATCTAAAGAGTTTAGAGGAGTGCCTGCTGCATGGTCATCATTCCACAAAGGCGAACTCTAAAAGCACTTTCCTAAAGCAGACGCAAGGCTTCCCAAGCACCTGCGACAGGAGGGAGAGGCATAAAAAACTGACAGGTGACTGTGGGTCAGTGGTGCCAGTGATTTGTCCTTGGCTCACAGAGTTTAGGCAGGATGGGATTCCAATAGGCAACAACCCAGCTGCTTTATATTAATTAGTCTATTTGGTTCTGTACGTGGTTGATCATTTGAAGTTCCCTTTTTCACTTCATTTACATTTTTAAAGATTAAGATAACTGTTTACTGCTGCTGACACAAGTTTGCCTACACTGACAACATTGACAACACTGCATGTTTAGTAAGGAAATGGGTACACTGTAGTTTCTCACTTGCAGCTTGCAGTTCTGGGAATGGACTGCAGCACGCTACAAAATAGGTCCGAACCAACAAAAGTAAATTCCACTTGACATCCACCTCACCCCCTGCAGAGGAGAAGCTCTTTGAGGGTAGAGAACTAGAGAATAATAAACCTTGAAAGATGTGGGGGCCTTGAGGGATGAGAGCACGAGGAAGAGAAATTAGACATTAAAAAAAGGAAAGAACACTGGTAATCTGGGATCAGTTTCAGAGTATATATGGTTTGATGGAAAAGATGGAGACTCGTGTGTGTAACCACGTGTACCCATGTGGTTTTGTAGTCTGTAGAAATGTTCTGACATTTTCCCAAACTTAGTACATTCATCAAAAAGAAAAATGATGTAAGAGAAGCAAAGAGCCAAAGGATTTAAGCTAAAGTGTCCTCATGTTTGGTATAATAAAGCCTAAAAGAACTCTAGTTTGAAATTCCTTAAAGAATTTGAAAGAAGCACAGGATATTTTAGTGTGTATCTATGCATATGTGTGGCATGTGTTTATGTTTGTATATGCTTATGTGTATTTATACATGTCTATGTGTCTATAGACAATACATGTGCATATAGGCACATACTGATTTGCTCTTAATATTATTCCCCAAAACAGCACTTGGCATGTGTAACACATTTTGTTCTTCATTTTTCAATTGTTGTTCAACTCTTAGTTAATGGTTGTATGTTGCAAGTAAGATTAGGATCTTCAACTTGGCATCAAAGGTAAAGTCAAATACGCAGGAAAACAAAATTGCTGATTTTCCAAATTCTCATTTAATTTGTGGCTAAGTCTAGTGGGAGCTCCTATTCAAGCTCCTGGGAAGACAAGGACCACATATATTCTCAACCTTCAATAATTTAGGTTGTGAGCTTGATATAAATAATCTTCAAATGCCACATAAAAGCAAAGTTATTAACAGTGCAGCCACACAGATGTAAACAACCTGGTCTAGCTTCAGATCTGCAACATATGTCAATGAAATGACTATAGCAATTAGAGTTCAAGCAATTCACAGCCCTTTATCCAGAGAGATTAAAGATTGAATCTATTTCATTTACTACCACCATCAATACACAAGGCCCATACAAGTTTATGAATGAGTTTATGGATATATCCTTGGAATCCAAATATTTGTGTACCATAGGAAACCCATTCTCAGAATCAATCTTGACGTTGAGGGTTTAGTCATAAGGCCGCTGAGGACCCCAGTGCTATACTACAGAGCACTTGTCTAGGTGTCCAGTACAGATTGATTGATTGGTTGGCTAATTCTCTTGTGCAACAAATATTTGTTGAAGGCCTACTCTGTGCTGCCTCAAGTGGCTAGGTGCTATGTCTATTATGTCTATCAGTTATGTGTTGTTTAATGATGGGATACATTATGAGATGAATTTCATAATTTCGTCACTGTGCAAACACCATGGTGTGTACTTACACAAACCTAGATGGTATGGCCTACTACACACCTAGGCTATATGGTATAGCCTATTGCTCCTAGCCTGCAAACCTGTACAGAATGTTAATGTACTGAATGCTGTAGGCAATTGTAATACAATGGGAAATATTTGTGCATCTAAACATATCTTAACAGAGAAAAGGTTATGCATTGGGCTCCAATGTTATGATGGTTTCAATTCATTAGGCGATAGGAATTTTTCAGCTCCGTTTTCTGATGAGACCACTGTTAATAGATGTATTCTGTCATTGACCAAAATGTCCTTGTGTGTGGCAGAGGTTATGACTGTAATTCTCAGGCAAGTTCCTGTGAAGACAGTAAGGCAGGAAGATGGGACGAAGAGTAACTGAACAGAAGCAGTTCAAGGATGGGGTCTCTCAAAAAAAATGATATATATATTTGGGTCAGGGACTTACTCTGTTGGCCAGGCTGGAGTGCAGCGACATGATCACAGCTCATCACAGCCTTGACTTCCTGGGCTCAGGAGATCCTTCCACCTCAGCCTCTCGAGTAGCTGGAGCTACAGATGTGTGCCACCATGCCCGGCTAATTTTTTGATTCCCGTTAGAGATGAGGTCTTGCTATGTTGCCCAGACTGGTCTTGAACTCCAGGGCTCAAGCAATTCTCACACCATGGCCTCCCAAAGTGCTGGCATTACATATGTGAGCCACCATGCCTAGCAAAAAAGTGGTCCTTGAGATAAGTGACAATGACAAGATGGGATCAGTCATGTAAAGACCTAGAGAAAGGAGTATGGAAACAAACCAATCAGACGAAGGCACCAGTGTGGAGACAGCTTGGCATATTTGAGGACCAAAAAGAAGGTTAGGAAACAGCTTAGACACTTTGAAAGACCAATGTGGATAAAGATCTTGACGTTGTACCTTGGAAAAAACAAGTCTCAACGAATGAGGATACTGTTTATTCAACCTATCTATCATGTACACAATATTTACCAATTGCATACTGTGTGCCCAACACTACAAGACACAAACTTGAATATTACTTGAGGTCCTGTTGCTAAGAAGTTTACCTCTAGTACGGATGATATGCAAGTGTGTAAGTAGCCTTTCCTCTCATCCTTTGTATTATGGTTATGTAAGATGTTAATGTTGCTGGAAGCTGAGTCAATGGTATATAGAAACTCTACTACTATTTTTGTAACATTTCCCAAGTATAAACTTATTCCAAAATAAACCACACACACACACACACACACACACACACACACACACACACACGGGGTGGGGAGGAGGAGGGGGGAGAGAGAGAGAGAGAGAGAGAGAGAGAGAGAGAGAGAGAGAGAGAGAGACCCTGAAGTCACAAAGATGATGGAACTAGTAGATAAAGACATTTAAGTAGTTATTTTAACCATAATGAAGTATTTAAAGAAAAACAAACAGACTGAAGAAATGGGAAGATTTTTTTTAAAAGAGCAAAATAAAAATCTAGAACTAGTCCGATATTTAAAATAAAAATGCACTGAGGTTAATAGAAGATGAAATATTACGAATCAAAGTAAACTTGAAAATATAAAAAGAGAAACTGTCTAAAAGTGGCACATTAAAAAAAAAAAAAAGAACAGAAATTCAGTGACAGGACCTGGGGGAAAATATCAAGTTGCTTAGTGTACATGTAACAGGAGTCCCAGAAGTTGAGGGGGTAGGGAGAAAAGGGGAGAAAGGAAAGGAAAAAAGTATGTAAGGAAATACTGGCCAGACATTTTCCAAATTTGATGAAAATTTATAAACTCAAAGATTCAAGAAGCTTGACGGACTCCCAAGCAAAACATCATAATCAACTTGCTAAAAACTAATAATAAAGAAAAAATCTTAAAAGAAGTTAGGAGGAGATGGAACACTATTATATAAAGTAGAAGTAATATAAGAATTGTCATTTTAAAAAAGAATTATCATAGAAGTCTCATCAGAAATTATGCAAGCCAGAAGACAATGGTTCTTTGAAAGGATCAATGAAACTTGTAAAGCTTTAGATGGACTTATCAGGAAAACAAAAAAGACACAGATGACCAACATCAGGTATGAAAGAAAGATCATCACTACAGATCCATAGACAGTAAAAGGATAATAAAAATACGATGAACTAATTACACCAATACATTTGACAACCAAGATGAAATAGACACATTTCTTGAAAGATATAAATTAACCAAAACTGGCACAAGAAAAAGGAGAAAATTAGAATAGCTCTTTATAGATAGTATAAGAAATTGAATTAGTAATTAGAGACCTTCCCAGAAAAAAATTCCAGGCACAAATGGCTTCCCTGGTGAATTCTGTCCAACATATAAGGAAGAAACAATGACAAACCTACACAAACTCTTTAAGAAAACAGACAATAAAAGAATATTTTCCAACTTATTTTATAAGGCCAGTTTAACTTTGACATCAAAATCATGATAAGTAAAGAAAACTAAAGCCCAATATCCCTCATGAACATACAAAAATCCTTAAAAGAATATCAGAAAATAAAACCTCATTCTATATATGAAAATAATAATACACTGTGACCAAGTAGGGATTATCTGAAGAATGCATAGTTTAACATTTAAAAAATCAATCACCATAGTTCATATATTAAAGATATTCCTTTATTAAAGGAAAACTACATGATAATCTTGATATATCCAAAAAAGTTATTTGGTGATATTCAATACCTATTTATGATAAAAACTCAGTGAACTAGGAGTAGAAAAAAACTTCCTCAATCTGATAAAGGGAATCTACAAAAAAAACACCATAGATAAATACTGATAGATGCATGGATAAATTTAGAAATGCTGATATGAGTATACAACATGTATATGTGTTTGTATACATTGTACACACACACACACATTTCCTAGTTTCCTAGATTTGGACACTAAGGAATGGCATACCAATCAATAGCAATGAGCATACCTCTGTCTAGATCTTGGTTTCAAAATACTATTCTCCACTGAAAAGAACGAGGGATCCTTGGCAAAAGGGCTGATTCAGGGGCTGGGCAGGAAAGATGTAGAAAAAACCTGCAACACTCTGTCACAGAAGTAATGAGGTACTATAGAATGATGGAACCATATAAAAGACACCGAGGTCAGCTAGAAGAGATTCCTACTGGCTCTTCTGGGACAATTTGAGCATCACAGTTAATAACAATAACAACAATGTAATACACCCACCAGATAAAATAAAAATCTACAAATCCATACTGATATAAATTCATAAATGGGTAAGTAAGCAAGTGGAGAAGGGAAATCTCCTCCTTATACAAGAGTGCCAACTACTAATATAGAAGAAATGGTAGAGTTAGAAAAATCTTCAGTGGATCCTAAAAGTAGTAGGTATACATTTGATAAGGAATAGGATACTTATCTAAGAAATAGGTAAGTATCCTATCATAGAATATTTACCTATTTTTTTGGTAAGTATCCCATCAAGGTAAGTAACCTATCTATAGTATTTACTCACAAATTACTTGTTGATTACAAAGATAATCAATAATAATTCACAGTGGATAAATTTGTGGGCACCACTTTAATCAAGTGATCAAAGTCAATATCACTGGTATTGGTATAGACTGATTCCTGACATGATGCACTAAGGTGTATGACTTGACTTTAATCAAGAGGGAACATTAGACAAAAAACAAAGGAGAAACATTCTACCAAATAAAGAGCCTGTGCTCCTAAAAAATGTCAAGACAAAGAACGAAAACTCTTCCAGATTAAAGAAAACTATAACAACAATAACAGAAAGGTTCCAATGCTAGACAGTTTTACCTCTAACATACTTTTAAATTTTTGAGAAATAGAATATTCCTAACACAAAGTGAATCCTTTCAGAACACTGGAAAAGATCAAAACTAGCATAATTCTAACACTAAAACCTAACAGCACATTGCTTACGAATATGGCTGTAAAAATTCTAAATGGAAGCCTAGAAAGCCTAATTGAAAACTAGATTTCACAAATGCTAAGCCAGATATAAAGTAGATGCTATGCAATCTCTCCTTTATCTACTGCCAGGGAAGGTTAATTACAGACATTCAAGTATGGTTTAATAGTGGTAAAACTCTATAATCACTTCAATAGATGCCAGAAAGATATGATAATGACCAACACCAACTGTTAATTTAAACTTTAAGGAAACTAAGCATAAAAGAAAACATCAAAGGTGAATGTTCTTTCTCATATTAACAATAGTTAGTGTCAGAATTAATGGTAAAGTACATCAATAAAAATCACAACTTAGACAAAGATGACTATTATTATTCTTTAAAAATATTCTGAATAGTCAAGTCCATGTACAACATAATATAAAAGATATAAAAGAGGTATAACTAGGCCAGGCGTGGTGGCTCATGCCTGTAATCCCAACACTTTGGGAGGCTGAGGTGAGGGGATTGCCTAAGCCCGGAGGTTTGAGACCAGCCTGTGCATCTTGGCAAGACCTTCTCTCCACAATAACTCAAAAAATTAGCTGGGTGTGGTAGTGCGCACCTGTAGTTTCAGCTACATGGAAGGCTAAGGCAGAACAATCGATCACCTGAGCCGAACAGGTCGAGGCTGTGGTGGCCGTGAGCGTGCCACTGCACTCCAGCCTGGGTGACAGAGTGAGACTCCAACTCAAAAAAAAAAAAAAAAGTATAACTATTAGAAAAATTGAATGTAATTTTTAAGAAGTAAATTGCATACCTTATTATGTATTGAAACCCAAGATAGATAAAATGAAAAAATTTTAGATGAATAGTTTAGTAAATTGGTTATTTAAAATATAATATATAAAAATGTAAAACTTTGCCATAAAATGAAAAATTAACACACCTAAATAGGGAAGAGAATAGATTACATTAACAGCAACAAAAATACCTAGACATACTCTTACAAAGAAACATCCAGAACCTACTGAAGAACCAAATGTTAGTGAAAGGTATTATTAGGTTTTGAGCGAATATAAAGAAATATTATATTCTTGAATAAGAATACTATAGGTTGGAAAGATGTTTGTTTTTCCCAAAATAATTTATGGGCCTCACAAAAATCTCAATATAAGTCCCACTGGAATGTACTCTTAGAACCTGACAAAACAACCCTACAGATCAAATGGAAAAATAAGCTGGTGAGAAAATAGTCAAATTATAGCTTTATCTCACAGCATATTTAAACAAAAATTCCTAGATGATTTAAATATAGTTAAATATAAAACAAAAATTTAATGTAAAAAAATTAGAAAAAAATAAAAGTGGCTAGTTAAATTTACTGTTAAAAGAAACATCTTTCTCAGTGCAACATCTATGTAAAGGAAATGTTTATGTATAAATATTTACATAAAAACTAAAACACACTTGCATGTAAAAAACATACTAAACAAGCTGGGTGCAGTGGCTCACACCTGTAATCCCAGCACTTTGGGAGGCGGAGGCAAGAGCATTGCCTGAGTCCAGGGGTTTGAGACCAGCCTGGGCAACTTGGCAAGAACTGTCTACAATAAATCAAACAATCAGCCAGATGTGGTGGCACGTGCCTGTAGTTATAGCTACTTGGAAGGCTGAGGTGGAAGGATTGCCTGAGCCCAGCAGGTCATGGCTGTGGTGGCCATGAGTGTGCCACAGCGCTCCAGCCTGGGCGACAGAGTTGAGACCCCAACTTAAATAAATAAATAAACAAATAAAATTAAAGGCAAAGTACAAACCAAGAAAATAAATTCACAATGAACAAGAGACACAAAAATTGATGTTCTTAAGTTAAATTATAGGACACTTTCAGTTAATAAGAAAAATACTGGTACCCCAATAATTTATAAATAGACAATTCTCTATAAGCTAACAATTGATCATTAGTGAAAATTTGCATTTCCACTACTAATTAGAAAAATGCAAATTAAAATAAAATCTTTTCCCACTTATTTGCAAAGATAACATTTAACACTAACAAGCTGGTACAGAATAAGAGAATTCCTGTTCAAAGTGGGGTGCGGTAAATGCTTGCAAGTTCTTTGACTCACTACTGAAAAGAATTTCAGAGCGGCCAGGGTAGTTTTAAAACAGAATGTGTTACAGAGAGAAAGAGAAAGGGAGGCATGCCAGAGAGCTGGCATGAGTGGGTGTCTTGAGAGAAAAACTGTCCTTTGCTTTTTGAAAGAAGCTAGATATAGCTACATAATAATTATCATGCTAAAGAGGTATCTGCTTCTGAGAGATTACCATCTCTCTACCTCTGATGAGGGGGTGACCTTTTCCCAGAACAGGCATTTTGCCTTGATAACCTGACTATTATGTTGATCCATGAGGTAAAATGTGGTCTGCACCATTTCTACACCTTGATTGGCTTTTCTTTGATGAGCTGAGGAGGTGGGGTGGGGACTGGCCAGTCCACATTCCAGCCTGCAGGGTGGTCTGGTCTGATGTGATAAGAAAAAATGTCTGAATGGTTCCTCTATTTTAAAACTGCTTACAAGAAATTTATCTATCTATGTTAACCTACACTGAATACCCTGCCTCAATCACACCCGCTATTTGTTAAGAGTCCAAGAGTCTATAACCTTTCTATGAAATATATTCCCACAAATATATATTTGAAAATCTCATTTTTGAACCACTAACCCTACATCTAAAAATCTATTCTAAGGAGGCAATAAAAAACATGGACAAATTATTTATTTATAATCTGATTCTTCAGATAATGAACACTTGTAAATGATCCAAATGTCCAAACAGGGTCATGATTATTAAATAACTAAACATCCAAATAATTGAAAATTATACTGCCACTGAAAAACATATTTATGAAAAATACTTAGTAGCATGGGAAAATGCTCACAAAATGATGATGTTTAAAAAAGCTTATAAAAGTACTATTATAATTCTTTTAAAAATAATTACTACAAGAAAATGCACCATATTATCTCTGGGTAATGAAGAAATGGGAGATAATTTTTGTTTATTCTTTTCTCTATTTATTCTTTTCTCTACTTTATGAGCACGTATTCATAAAAACAGAATCACATTATTAAACAAAAGATTTACCAAAAACTAAGTCTTTTAAAAAGTAATAATTTATCTGGTAGTTTTGTCCTCCATTTTCTCTCAGTAGACTGAAAATTATATTGCTATAGCTTCTGTGTGCAAAGTTGCATAAAATAACAGGCATACACTCCAATATTGTCACAGGTCAGTTTATTGAGGAAATTGTGACACAATGTTAATTCTATTCACTTGATTACTTTTTATGATGTCAAAAGGGACTCCAAAGGCCACAGCCATGAAGTGATGCAATTACTTTCCCATATTTTGTTTAGGAACAAAAAAAATCAGACACAAAGAAATGTTCAAGAGAATCTAAAAATTGTCCTCTTTTCCCCCCCAACCCCCAAAAGGTGATGATGAAAAAGAAACATGTAAAAAGCAAGTATTTTTGCTAGATGTCATTTTCAAAGTTTCAAATATTTCCAATTTTTTTTTTATTTTTTGCACCAAAAAAGGTATCAATACTTTTCATTCCACTCTTGTCAACTTTAGCCAAAGCCCTCTGAGCTGCAGTCAATTTGCTATTTTTCTGTTAACAAAAAGAGAAAAATTGTTACAAATGTAACATTTATAAATCATACATGTAAATCAAACAAGACTGCATGTCTCAAGATTCATTAGGGGAGGTAAGTGTCCCCCCTAACATGCTTCATAAAAGAATGAAAGAAAGTTCTGATTTCTATTCAGAGTTCAGACCTAACAGAATATGTTAAAAGAGACAGAAAACAAAACTGCTGCTTTCTAAGGAGTGGACTGTTACAACCAATGGTTTACTTCTGGGGGACTAATTCTGGAGGGTGCATTAAGTACAATAACACAAACAATGGAACTGACACAGGCCACAATTGTAAGAGGAAGGAATTACAGCCTTGTATTACCACATGATGAATAATTCACACCAACTTACCATCTGACTTTCTTCATTCGTTCTATGGGAAACCAAGGACAACCCTATTATATTCAAAAGATGACCTGTACTGCAAAGCAACCCAGACCAGCAGGATAGATAGCTGCCTCATTTTTCCTCCAACAAAAAATACTTCCCAAAAAGCTGACTCCAAATAACTCTGCCCACTACATTTCTACTTCTTTCTGGTCACTGTTTTCTTTTTCTCTGTGTCCTATAAAAAGCACTAGCAGAAGGTAAATAGCAGCTAATTTTACTTCAATGCCACACAACTTGTTTGCAAGAAGTATAAATGATAGGAATCAGCAAAGAAAAAAATTATCTGTCTCTCTGGGAACTGTAAGGCAAAGTCATTGCCAAGCATCTTTTAGGGGCATGGTATATAATTTCTACAATCTTGCTTCCCACATTCTGTCACTTATAATTTAATAGACTTTATGTTTGACAGGATGGTAAAAAGTGACAGTTTCTTTCAGATGAGTTACCCTGTGCATTTAAGACATCCTAGTCCAACCCTCTTCTCTTGGTGCTATGCCCAAGTGGATACAATAAGAAATAGCATTCCCACAGAAGGGTGGGATAGAAAGATTTCTCCCAGAGAAACTCACAATTTCCCTATTTACATAAAGCATCAAGATAATTAGCTATTTAAGCAGATCTTAACTTGGATTATCCCAATAGCATATATTCAAATGAATTATATATAAATAATATAATTTGGGCCCAGTGTGATGGCTCATGCCTATAATCCCAGCACTTTGGACAGCGGAGGTGGGAGGATTGCTTGAGCCCAGGAGTTTGAGCCTAGCCTGGCGAAATAGCAAGACCCTATCTCTACAAGAATAAAAACTAAAACAAAAATTAGCCAGATATGGTGGTGCATGCCTGTAGTCCTAGCTACAGAGGCAGTTGAGTCCAGAAGTTTGAGGCTGCAGTGAGCTATGATTGCACCACTGCACTCTAGCCTGGGTGACAGAGTCAGGAACCTGTCTCTAAAAATAAATAAATAAAATTTATAAAAAATGTTAAAATCTAAGGGGAGTAAGTATTGTTAAAATCAAAGTGGAAGTTACCTTGGAATAGGCAAAATCTTTTAAAGCATAAAAACAACAGAAAAAAATTCTATATCTAATCCTCAGAAAAATTTAACATTATCAGAAAATCAAATAAAAAGGCTAAAAACATTTGTATCTATATGTCATGAAAAATGTTAATTGCCTTAATTTAGAACAAGCTTTTACAAATCAACAGAAAAACATTATTACCTCAACATAAAAACAGGCAAGGGACATGAACAATTTGCAAAAATGCAAATAAGCAATAAGCATTTGAAAAACAATTAAAGTTTCTAGTTAAAGAAATACAGCCTAATTTGACAGGCAAAAATGTACAAAAATAAAAATAATATTCAATGCTGTCAAGAATGCAAGATAAATATTCACTGGCAATAATGTTTGGGAGTGCACATTTCTACATTTTTGGAAAACATGTTAGTTATAGATATTTCTATTATCATGAAAGAGTTCATGCTCTCTAAGCTCTTACTCTTAGTTCTATACTATAGTTTATTGAAATAATTAAAGATGCAAATTGTAGATAAAAATGTCTATCACTTATTAAAACAAAAAAATTAGAACGAATTTATAAGTTCAAAAATAGGGGAATGATTAAATAAACTATATTTCGTATGATGAAATAAAGCAATACACATGATTGAATATCATGAAACAATGAACAATTTTCAAAGAATCTTTAATAGCATGTGAACATTTTCACAATATAATGCTAAAAAAAAAGAGCAGAATCAAAAACTATATAATACCAATTTAAAAAGCTACAAATGTTATTTATAATGCATGTGTAAGATAAAACTCAGTAAGACATGTTACCAAAATAACATTTGCCAGGTTGAATGTTCAATGGTGGGGCTATTAAGAATTTTTTTTTTGAATCAGGATCTTACTCTGTTGCCCAGGCTGGAGTACAGTGGTACAATCACGTCTTACCACAGCCTTGAATTCCTAGGCTCAGAGGATTCTCCCACTTCAACCTCCCGAGTAGCTGGGACTACAGGGGTGTGCCACCACGCCCAGCTGATTTTTTGATTTTTGCAGAGGCATGGTCTTGCTATATTACCTGGGCTGGTCCCAAACTCCTAGGCTCAAGCAAACCTCCCACCTCAGTCTCCCAAAGTGCTGGGATTACAGGTGTGAGCCACCATACCCAGCCAGTTATTAATAATTTTTATAATCATCATCATAATGTCTAGGAAGCTTCTAGGCAATAAGGTCGACAAAAAAATTACTTGTAGAGACTCCTACCCTTCCCTCCCTGTCATTCCATGAATACATAACAAAGTTAGGTACACTCTTGATAAACAGTGTACTGCTTTGCTGTGAATCATAAAAAGTCTTAATTACTTAACATTTTCATTGTTATACACAATTTTGAATTATTAAGTCACAGAAATGCAAGTTAATAATTCTTCCTGGTCAAAATGACAGCTCTAACCAAGCATCTTGTTGCGTATTCATGCAGCATCACAGAATACATGTAACATGTACTACACCTGAACACACATACCTTTTCAGTCTTCACATCTCTAGTATTAAACTTAGTGTAATCTTCTTTTGCTTCTACAGGCTCATCTGATAACTTTATTTTCTGCAATGTTAGAGCAGTCAATTGGTGTCAAATGTCACCTTGAAACTAACATAAACCCATTAAAAAACAACTCAACATATGTAACTTGGACCCACACAGAGGCCGATGCAACAGCAGACCCATCAAAGGGCTTTTTATAGGTGCCTTCACATTTTGCCAATTATCTAAGAAATTAAGCCACATATCATCTTCCAAGAAGCAACCATGATGGTGGGATGATTGGGTAAGTGTGTTACCCAGCCCTTGGCAGGTTGTGCAATACTAAACACACACTTTGTATGTGCCAGGTACAGTGGGCATCTAGGTGATTGCTGACATGATGAATGCGGTACTGACTGCGGGTTCTCAGGATCTCTGTGCAGTGGAAATCGACAGGAGGTCAAGCAAGTTTTCTCAGACAAGGCCTATTGGGGCCTATGCTGGAGCACAAGGAACATAGCACAGGAGGAAGAGTTATCCGGCTGGCTCGTAGAGGGTAGGTCCCTATGGTGTTTTAAGGAGGGTTACATGAATAATTCATGAGCTAAGCCAGCGTTATTACATGTGTGGGATGGAGTGTAGGGTGTGCAGGCGTTTAGTGAGAAATCATGTTAATGTGATGCATATGTTTCATGGTCAAATATGGCAGATAAGCCCCTCCTGGGGCAGGGATTTTAGTAGTATAATGAGGTAAGAGGTCAGGATCAGTCATTCTCCTGGTTTTGTGTGTATGCGTGTGGCAGGGTCAACTATCTTGGGTAAGATTTATGGTGAAATGTTGCGTCTTTACATAGTGAAGCTGGGTGGTGGAGGATCTTGTGGTAAGCCAGTATGAAAAATACGTCTGTGGGGTTGTCCCCTCCCTACTCTGTCTCAATACAAGGTACAGAAGTCAAAGATGAGAATTCCCTCTAAGGGGGTCAGGAGTCCACCAGAATCTTTATTTCATTCGCCTCCTAGGCTGGTTTAACGCTCACTTGTGAATAAAGGGACAATATTATTCTATTATTACCATTTTTGTATAGCTGCATGTCCTTTCCTCCTTTCAATCCAATTATCTCACTTTATCCATGCAAGAATGACCTGGCACGGCAAGCAGCCAGAGAGGGAAGCACAGAAGGGCTGAATGAATAGCTTAAGGTCACCTACTAGAGGGCCTGGGCCAAGATCTCAATTTTTATACAATGTTCTTTCCATTAGGCCCCATGCTACCAAGTCAACCTTTACTTAATATTTTCACCTTTCACATGAGCATTCTGCACCAATGAATGTGAGAATCTTGTCCAGGGCGAGACTGTGGACTTGATGATCACAAAATAAATCATTCCATGCTTATAATGAAAAAGGTGCAATAGCAGGGCAGATGAGTGTTCTGTTTCACATGGAGAATTGACTGCATGGTGATGGCAATTTGAATGTTTACAATCTTCAAGCTCTTTTTGGAGACACCAGGTTGGCAAGACCCAACATGTGTCTACTCTAGGAAATACAGATTTGTCCCCAGCTTCATTCTTCATGCCTCTGCTTTTGCCAAACAAAGGGCTGGTAGAATTGGTGCTAAAAGATGCCACAGCCCACATAACCCAAGGGAATAAAACAATGTATCTTTAAAAATTTGCTATAAAAAACAGAGGGGCATTCTGGAAATACACCACATAATGTGGGAAAACCGTATCTGGGCTACACAGCAACCTCTAGCAAACGAATGATCAAGAGAAAAAGACTAGTCTAGCATATATGAACCACTTATCAGCACAAAGTGAACCTACATATGCAACTTTCTTAAGAATACATGTTTCTATTTAAATTAAGATAGCAAAGGGTGTTTAGGTGATGCATTTATTCCACAAAGATATTTTTAGCCAGGAGTAGAACTCACAGCTAATAATGCCAAAACGGTATAATATTTTCAAAATGCAAAGGCTTGAAGTTATCAGGATGTTTATTTTCCTTCTCTGTGGCAAATGTTCCAAAAATAAATGTCATTATGAACACTTGGACATTATATACTTTGTTTCTTTTTAGAGACAGGGTCTTGCTATGTTGTCCTGCCTGGGGCAGCAGTGACTATTCACAGGGGCAATCATAGCTCACTGTAGCCTTGAACTCTTGAGTTTAAGAGGTCCTCCTGCTTCAAACTCCTGAGTAGCTGAGACTACAGGTGTGTGTCACTATGCCTCGTGAAGCTTGCTTTTCACTGATAATTCAAATTTTAAAATGTTCATGACAAGAGTTTAAGATACCTCCATATAAACATATAATATTTCACAAGAAGACTGACTTGTTCATGTGCCTTAAAATTTTACAGCCAAACAAGACATCAGTTATAAGTGCTTCTATAAAAAAAGAAATGCTTGTGGTAGTCTCTGCACATAACTAGTTTTTATGTTGTTCCCAGCACACTATTGACTATATTGGAAAAAACAGGACAGTAACATTTACTAAAATTTGTGTTATTTAAAAGACTGAATCACTATGGATTTGGAGGGTTTTCAGCAGAAAAGTAGCTCATAAAGACAGTAACAAAGATTACGACTAAATGGATGCAGTTGCGGAAATAGAAGAACAAATAGAAGATACCACAGAAATTAATGCTAGGTCTGGCCTTATCATCCTGACAAATGATTTCCAAGAAGGAACTTGGGAGCATCTCCAAACCCACTGGTTGCATTCAGCCCTGCTTGCTGACAGTGACAAATCTAAAAGACTGAAGGGGATGAGGGCTGGAAGCCGAGCGTCAACAAAGGAAGACATATGCTAGTAAGGGCAAATAATATAAAACATATTAAGGATGACGGGCTTCATGCAACCCATTACAACAGAGATACAAAGATACCTCATGGCTACTGGAACGTATTTCCTGAAAACAATCAACTCTATGACTGCAGAAATCAATCAAATCCTGGACACAGATAGGAAAGCTAGTAGAAGACATCTTTAAGCAATGGTCCAGCAACAAGTACAGTTTGTAATCTGTACCCTAGAATCTCAGGAAGACATGGAGAAGGGAAGACCTCAAAAAGCAACTAAAATACTCCAAGAGACAAGGCTGAGGTCAGGAGGAACAAGATGCCAAGATAAAAATCAGGGCTTGGCAAATGATGGTAAAGGGGCCAAATCCAGCTGGACGCCTGTTTTTATAAACATGATTTCATTGGAACACAGCCATGCTAATTCATTTACGTCTTGCTCTGGCTATTACAACACTACAACAGCAGAGCTGAGTGGTTGAAACAGAGACCATCAGTTCATGGAGCCTAAAGTATTTACTATCTGGCTTTAGAAGAGAAAGTTTGCTGACCCTTGATCTAAATCAAAATGATGAAATCACAAACAACTTAAATTTTGGAGATTAAAATAAGAAAGCAGAAAACAGGAACACAGAAGAAAAAAAAAATTACGAAATCAAAGGTATCAAAGGCTAAAGCCTTTTAGAACAATTCGTGAATGATCTCTAAGTTAATGAGGAAGATGGATATTTGGGAGAAAAAATATGTTTAATTTTTAGAGGGAGAGAAATAAGAAACAAACTCTTTTAGAGAACCTATTCTCTTAATGACAGCAAGGCAATTATGTTTCTCTAGCTCATTGAGAGCTACTATCCGAGACTAGCTACTGGGCTGGAAGAAGCATGGGTATGGCCAGAAAGGTCCTTTTTAGATCTTACAGCAACTGATTTCTGTCCAGTGCTGCTCTCCAAGACAGCAAAAGATGCACCTCCTTTGACAACTTGTTGAACATGGCCCCAAGGTAACACTGATGCACTTTCAATTTTCAGACCTTTTTTAAAAAATCCAAGTAATGAATGTTTTTGGAGCCACCACTGCCTCCAAACAGGGCATGGAACAAAAAAATCCTGAGCATGTTGGTCACCTTGAAGGCCAAGAAGTGAATGCAGGGAAAAAGGAAAGTGGTTTAACATCCTTGACATGTCCCTTTGACATTCTCAAGGCATCCATGACTTTGCTGGTTGGAGAATGGCCTCATTGACAAGCTGCTGCACACATTTATTTCCCTGTCTTGGGAACATGCTTACTTGTCTGAGATGTGGCCTGGGCTGAGGGACACTGCAACTTGCAATCAGGTGTGGTTTTGGATTGGCTTCTCTATTTCTCTGGTTCTGGGAGATAAACACAAGCTACAGAGAAGCTGTGGGTGGCAGTTTCAGAATGTCTGGAAGAAGCAAAGGTTTTCGACTAACAGATAAAGCATACACATAAATTTGTTGACCATTTCAAATTCAGAAAAAAAAATGTGGTCATCCTTGCTCAAAAGATTCTTTGTGTTACAAAAATCATGCTCTGAGCACCTCTGTGGCAGTGAGAATTAGGTTTGGAAAAATTAGTGTTAGTTATATGTAGAGTATTCCTGGTAGTTAATACAATTAATTAAGTGATCTTGCAAACTCAGGATGATTTCCCTTTAATTATATATCAATATTTTTTTTTACAGGATTATCTTCCTAAAACCAACTCTTCTTGGGTTTTCATGGCATTTTATTCACCATTCAGGTAATATCTACAAAAATAAAAATACTGACAAAAAGCCTAGTACATTCTTTATTCCATGCAGCATCAGTAAGAGAGATTTAGTATACTTTAAAATATACTAGAACAAGCTGAACTCATGTGGTAAAAGTGTAATATTTTTCCAAGTCCCCCAAAGAGATCTTAGTCACAGCTTCTTACCTTTGATGGAGGATTTGGCAATGAAGCTGAAGGCTCTGGAAGCCTAAGGAAGTTAAACATAAGAATCATAGTCATGGTTTTTCATGGACAAACAAACAGAAAGACTGGGCCACCTTAAGACTTAATAAGTCCTTCTTTTCAACTTATAGCTTTACCTCCATTTGTCTTACTGTTTAATCATCTTGGTGTAAAGAATGAAAGTTTTCTAAATGAATGAGTCTTCATTTTGCTACTTACTTAATTCCTTATATTGGAATTGCCTGAATTAAAAATATAATCCATTTGTTGAAATAGAGTTGGTTTTCTTTATACATTTGTGTTTTGGTGTTAAAGTATATATTCTTCTTAAATGATGATGATAACATATTTATGAGTAAAAATTATTTCAACTGTTCACAAAAAACCTCATAAACTTCACTTTTTCTTCCATTAAACAGATTCTCCCCAAATCTTCAACCAAAACTTAAGCATTTTAATGGAAAGAAAGGAAGCTATACAAACTATGGAGTAAAAATAACCGTAAGGTCTCTAACAAAATAAGTAGTTAAAAAATTCAGGGTAATATTAAGCAGAAAGATATGATTATCAATTTGAAGCAGGCCTTCAATACCATTTAACTGTTGTAGAAGCCAATTCCCATTCATTGTTTTTTAAAGTAGGACTCATCGTATTTGTAAAAACAGCAACTACATTATTAAAAAGTCATATCTTTTTTTTTTTTTTTTTGAGTTGGAGTCTCACTCTGTTGCCCAGACTGGAGTGCAGTGGCTGCTCCCGGCCACCGCAGCCTCGCCTGCTGGGCTCCAGTGACCTTCCGCCTCAGCCTTCCAAGTAGCTACCACGTGCGCTACCACGCCCAGCTAATTTTTTGATTTATTGTAGAGATGAGGTCTTGCCAAGTTGCCCAGGCGGGTCTCGAACCCACGGGCTCAGGCAATCCACTCACCGCTCCCAAGGCGCGGGATTACAGGCTGAGCCACCAAGCCCGGCAAAAAGTCATATCTTAATGGGCTAGCGCATAGGTCCCCAACCCCCCGGGTGGTCCACAGCCTGTTGGGAACCGAGCAACACAGTAAGAGATGAGCTGAGCTCTGCCTTCTGTCAGATCAGCTGTGGCTTTAGATTCTCATAGGAGCGTGAACTCTACTGTGAACCATGCATGCAAGGGATCTAGGTTGCGCACTCCTTATGAGAATCTGATGGCTGATGATCCCCCACTCCCACCCCCAAGGGAAACTGTCTTCCAAGAAACTGGTCCCTGATGCCAAAAAGGTTGGGGACCTCTGGGTTAGAGGATAAAAGGCTTTACAAGGACCAGAAACAGCTATTGAATCATCACACACATAAAATCTTACAAAAAATTTAACAAAATGAAGCAACAATTTTGCTAAAATCTAGAAAGTAAACACATTTTTTTAAACCTAAAAGGCCTTAATATAAGAACTTTATAAAGGAAGGAGCACAAATCAAGTCATTCTTAAAGTCCTCTTCTGTCCCTCAAAGATATAGACTGTATTTCATAATAACTTTAAGTACCAATTATTGGGCATACTAAAGGTACATGAGTGAACATGATAATAGTAAAATGATAATAGCAAAAATGGCTCAAAACCTTCAAATGTAATTTTCAAAAATATTCTATACACTATCCACTCTTTCCATCCTTCCTTCCTTTCTCTTAAAATGATCACAAGGAACCAAATTCATTAAGTATAACTGGAGATAAAGTTTTTACATAGTTTATCCTCTAAAATCAGACCAAGCTATAATTCCCACTCTAACATTCACTAGTTCCTGCACTCTGTATGGGGTCAGTTCATTCCATTAAAAATCACCTCCAAACTACAGAGTATATGACATAACTCAAGAATAATCTCTTATCAGAAACAATGATTTGATAAACCACAAAGCAGCTCCAATGCTGGGGAAACCAAGAGAACACAAAGGTACTCGATTATGACAGAAAAGAATCAATACTTACTTTAAGAATTTAGCTAAGTCATCACTTAATTCCTTAGGGATGTAATCAGATATCAGACCATGGGCATAACGAATATAATCCTCTGAAAGAAACAGAAAGAAGAGTAATAATTATGGTAGTTTTACAGTCAAATTGACCTAAGTTCAAACTCTGGTTCAATTTGGAGTTAGGAAACTCACTTAAGCTCTAGCCTCAGCTTCCTCATTTGTAAAATGGGGACAGTAATATCTATCTGTCACACTAGTAGGGTGATATGATAGATGAGATATGATATAGGATGGTGTAAAAGATATGATAATACAAGTATAACGTGGTAGATGCCCCCTAAAGTATAGTAAAAACAAAAATTCAAGGCTGCTTTCTTAGTTGAGACCACTGCACAGAAATAAAGTTAAAAAATCAGTTGTAACAATATGAAATATTCATGTCTTTTTTAAAAGTTTACTTCTACTTCTAGGTCTGCTACAATATAGAATAAATCTAGTTATTGAACAATAATGAGTGTACTCATTAAAGATAAATAAAATATGATATGTCTCTACTACTAGGTATTTTCTTTATAAGAATCCTCAACATTATATGCACTATATATGTGTGTATGTGTGTGTGCTATAAACTAATAAATGCCTTAACTAATAAAATGCCTTGAAAAAAACTAATTCAGCAGACTATAAATCATTAATTCTAAAGCATCTGGATCTTCAATACTAAAATGCAGTTCTGGCATCAATTAAAAATATAGTTCCATAAGACAATACATTTCAAAATCCTGCTCCTGAACTCAGTATTTTATGTGGAATACGAGGGGATAATCAAACTTAATCATAAGATGGAATAACCACACTGGGATATAAACCACCCAAAGCAGACCCCCGATTTGCTGCTGGGATATTCATTTTTTTTTTTTCCTTTCTCTTCTGCCTTCAAGTCAAGGTAACAATTTGCCTCAGTATTACTTAGAAAATGACTGCCGTCTGGTGACCACCTGATCTCAAAAAGTCTTCAGTAAGAAATTTTCACTGTCGATGTAGAACTGAAAGTTATCATTTGACCCTTCTTAAAATGTGCTCACGGTCTGGGATATAATTATCCAATGAGACATGACTAGACAAAGAAAACTATATTAGGAAAGTCAACATATAGTTCATCTGCTTCTTCTGGTACCACACCAAGATAGAGATCTAAAAAGAAAAGAGTGTAAAGTATGTACAAACTTACTTTATGGCTGGGACATTAAATGTCAATACAGCCAAGCCCAGAACCTTTTATATGGAGTACTGGTAGAAGCACTGGACTCAGAACAGAAGACCTTGCTTACTAGCTAGAATATGCCATCTATCTCTCTGAGACTACCATTTTCCATCTTTAAAACCAGAGGATCTATCTAAATACCCTCTAATATCCCTTTTCCTACTTAAAAAAAACCCCAAAAATTATGGTCTTATTTATTCATCCATCCATCCATCCATCTATCCATCCATCCATCCATCCATCCATCCATCCATCCTTCCATCCATCCATCCAATTCAATGCCTCCTCTTCTTTTGTTAAAGCCAGTTAAAGACTGGTAAACTTAGTATGGGAAGGGTACTGCCCACTGCTCCCAGAATGGCAGCAGCCAACTATCTGTATGTGCAACGTGTTGTTAGGTAAATTGATGTAAATCAAAGACTGCCTGAATTATCATCAATTACAGGCCACTACTCCTAGTTTTTATCTTTTTAATGACTAAAACCAGATGTTTTGGCACTGTACACTCAGAAATATTTGCTGAATGAATAATTTAAGTATCAATGAGTGACAGAAGTAATCTATAGTGGAAATCTTTCTTCTGAAATAAGAGGATAAAATAAAAAATCTTCTTCCTGCCACAAAATCTATGAGTCATTGGTGAGAATATAAGCCTTCTGTGACATGAAGATTTTTAAACCCTAAGATAAGCATTTACATATAAGAAACTTGCTCCAGACAAAAATCACTTTTGATGAAACGATTTACCTACCTTCCTTGGTACTAGAAGCTTGGTCAGCAGAGAAAAATGCAGTTGCCTGGACCCGGGCACCAACATTTACACTGTTGGTTTTTAATGCTGCCATAGTTTGATTAACCTGTGATTAATCGAGGGAAGAAGTAGGATATTTTTAACTTAACTTTAAAAATCCATGACTTTCCAGATGTCTCTCAATTCATTTAAGATCTGGGAAGAAGTATCTGAGAACCTAGAAATATCTTCACCAGATACCGTAAGATGAGAGATGGCTGATCATTTGCAGAAAGATTGTGTGACAGCAATATTCCTAGATGATCTTAACACATGGACTTCCTCAGGCCTATACACTATGACAGGCAACATACTGTGGTAACTGAGAACGCTGACACTGAGAATGAGATACACTTTCTTTAAGCCTGAATATTGCCTGCACTGGGTCCCCAGCCTGGCTGTGTGTGGGCAGCG
Organism: Tarsius wallacei; assembly: GCA_963574415.1. Taxonomy (NCBI): domain Eukaryota; kingdom Metazoa; phylum Chordata; class Mammalia; order Primates; family Tarsiidae; genus Tarsius; species Tarsius wallacei. Next base: position 32,151 of record CAUYQG010039088.1, on the reverse strand, counting down.
TCACCCTCAGAGCACTTGCAGGAGTGACACAGTCAATAAGTAGCATGTTGCTCGGAAGGCTCAAATCAACACCAACAAACAACAAGAGATTATTTCATTCAATAGTAAGAAAAGGGAGAAATAAGGATGTGGGTCATGAGAAAATATCAAGCTAACTCCAGAGATACATGAGTTAAGGATAAAAAGACAAAGATTTCTTCTCATACTTGGGTATGACATGGTCTTTGGATTCAGACTTACTGCCTTCGCTAAAGACTTTTTTTTTTAAAGGAGTGCTGAATTTTTTTCTTTTACCACACAGCACTAGAGGCACTATACCTTTTTTTCCAGCCATTTTAATGTCTTCTCTTTGCTGTACTTGTAATATTTCTTGTTGTCTATTTCTGGATTAAATTAAAAGAAAAAAAAAGACTCAGCACAATGAATTAAACAAACAAAAAACTTAAAGTTATATCATATACAAATTAACAATTTAAAAGTATTTCATAGCTGGGCGCAGTGTAATCCCAGCACTTCAGGAGGCCGAGGCTAGAGGATTGCCTGAGTCCAGGGGTTCGAGATCAACCTGGGCAACTTGGTGAGACCTTGTCTCTACAATAAATCAAAAAAGTAGCCAGGCATGGTAGTGCACACCTGTAGTTCTGGCTACTTGGAAGGCTGCAGCGGAAGGATCACCTGAGCCTAGCAGATCAACACTGGGGTGACTATGAGTGGGCCACTGCACTCCAGCCTGGGAGACAAAGTGAGACTCTGATAAAAAAAAAAAACAAGTATTTCATAATAGTTTATTCTTGGAAAAGTCAGTTTGTAAATCTGAATGCATATTCAAGACATTTTTTAAAAGTCCCAATATAGATTTTGGGTACCTCAGGAGTCCTCCAAACCACTAAATGAGTGGGTATTTAAGAAAACCTTCAAATTATTAAAAAAAAACTCTGTAGAAAAGCTAATTTTTAAAACTCAGCAAACTAGCTTGCTAAACAATCTTAATTTCTTGAATACTTTTAAGTTCACTCAGATGTTTTCAATAAAGATTTCTTTTCTAAAATAAAAGTAAAAATCCCGAGAAAGAAAATTGAACTGAAAGCTGAAAGGTAGGTGCCTTTGAAGTTCACAGCATACATTCAGCAAAAAAAAAAAAAGAAATCTTGTTAACTACTCAGTACTGCCCTGGGAATTAGTGGAACATAAAAGAAAATATATATCTATCTTTTAATGTACTACCAATACCATCATGGCTACTTCAGAAGGACTTAGGTTTATGGTAGACTCAATCTGGTCTTTTATAGGGATAGAAGTTTCATCTCTTACAAATGATACCTTCTCCCCTCACAATCCACCCAGCCTTATATACCATGTCAGTAAATCATGGTTTCCTCTGCAACACTTTTCACTCATGGGGCTTCTCCTTTCTGTGGGATTAGCAGGGACAGCATTTCTGTTCCAGCTTCCTCCCTCCAAGCAGGAGCTAGCCTCATGGCCACTGGAAGCCCTACAGTTAGATGTGGCCAGATGCAGCCTCACTGCATGTGAGTGAAGGGCACGAGACTTCCTCTCTCTCCCCTCCACAGCATGGTGAGAAATAGAAACTGGTTATTCAGGGGTAACTGTCTGCAGTCCATTAAATGGATTGTATGGGAGAGGGACTGGGAGGTCCCTGGCCTTAGTTCCTGTGCACTTTCTGCCTGTTTCAGCTTCTGGTTGTCAACTGTGGGTGAGATGAGGCAGGTTGGAGTGGGTGTTGGACCTCTGTACCCATCTCCTCAGGACTCATCACTGCAGTGACAAAAATGAGCAACAGTTGCAGAGGACAATCTATCAGAAGTATGGGAATTCCAGGGGGCAATATCTGCTATCCTGGGGCTAAGACTATCTGGGCAAACAGCCTACCATAAACCAAAGCTGAGGAGACTGGACTTGGTTTCCTTGGAACTGATGTCCCACTGTATGTACAAACCAGGAGAATTTTAAGAGCACACAGCAATCACTCAATAAATGTATGCTGTTGAATGGCTTTTAGTTCTGTTTACTGCCTGAGACCCCCCCCAAAAAAAAAATCTCCAAAAAAAGCTCAGTGCTCATCTCTCCTAAGAAATCCTACCTTGACTCTGCTGCTCTGCTGTTTACTTCTCTCCTGCCTCTATCTTCCAATTTCCTGAAACAACCACTATCTGCCACAGTTTTCCCTCCTGTCTCTACACGTTGAGCCCCTTGGGCAGGCCTCTCCTCTCCCTCTGTGAAGTGCTAAGAGGTGGAAGAACACAGATGGAGCCATACTACTTGGGCTCATGCACACCCCAGCACATCCTGTCCCCTTGGAAGCCACTTGAAACCTGTTTCCTCATGTGTAGAGTGAGGGTTTTTTTTCACTGAGCTAGCTTAAGCATGACATGAGATAATCCATACAAATCCTGTAGCACAACAGCTGCTACTTAGTAAATACTTAATGTTAGCTCAGAAACAATGATGAAAATGATTATTTGTTAAAAACAGCATCAGAAACTAATGTTTATTCAGGCCTGTGCTAAAGTTCATTATATTTATTTGCTCACTGAATTGTCAGAATGAATCTTAGAATCAGGGGAAACCAGTATTTGTCCCCATCTTAGAAGACGAGGACTGAGGGACATAAGCAAATTGTCCAAAGTCACAGAGGAATGAGGCAGGAGCTTGGGATTCCCACCCACGCTCGCTGACTTCAAAGCTGTGGATCTGATGTTCACTGCACCAAGACCAATGGGGTCTACACCCGCCTCAGTACTTCTGACCACCTTGCTCTTTGCAGGAAAAATCTCTCCTCCAAGGCATCTGTAAAACTGTTTTCTTTCAGTTTCTCTATGTCTCCAATGACTTCCCACTTTTCTGACTCTTGCTTCACCCTTTTCCAAGGCCAACTGTCCTTTACTCCAAGGTGACCTTGTATCAGCAAACCAACCTGGAAATCCAAAGGCCTGAGCTAAGGCTCCATGTGTCTAAATCCAAATTTTTCATCTCCCGCCCACACCACTCTCTGGCTCCCCAGACTTGAGCCTGGGGGGCCAGTGCTGACTATTGCCTTGCTTCGCACATTCCATCTCTCTATCTCATGGGAGAGGGGAAGTATAGAGAGAAAAGGAGCCAACATCATCTTGAGGGAGGGTGGAGGTAAAAAAAAAAAATACTGTATAAGAAATCAGCAGGCACTGCTTCCAGAGCTGGATCAGAACTACTTCATGTTTTAAAAAAATCAACTTTATTTAGGTATAATGTTCATATAATTAACACACCCATTTTAAGGGTACAATTTGAGGAGCTTGGAGTAATGTATGCCGTCATGTAGCTAGCACCCCCTCGCTGCCAAAAAAGTTCCCTGGAACCCTCATGCAGTCAATTCTTGGACCCCTACCCAGACCGCAGGCCACTGAGTCTTTGTAGGTTAGGTCTTGCTTTATTTTAGAACTTCCTAGGAATAAAATGATACAGTATGCACTTTCTTGTGTTTATCTTCTTTTGCTCAACATTACTTCTGTGGAATTTATCCATTTTGTTGCAGCTAGTAATAGTTCCGTCCTTTGGATACTGGATATGGATATTCTACATTTGTTTACCCACCTACCTGCTGAAGGACATTTAAGTTGTTTCCAGTTTTTGGCTATTTTTAAAAAGTTGCTATAAAACAAAAAAGCTGCTCTGAACGTTCTTGCACAAGTCTTTGGATGGACGTATGTATCCTGAAGCTTGGGTAGATAACTAAGGAGTAAAATTCTTGCATCCTAAGATATTGTCAAATGGTTATACTATTTTATACTTCCATCAGCTAGGAGGTGAGTTCCAATTATTCCACAACTCACAGTCTTCTTTGTTTCTTAATGGTGTCTTTCAAAAACAGAAAATAATAATTTTGGTGAAATGCAATTTGTAGTTTTTTTATGGTTAATGAGTTCTGGGTCCTATGAAATCGTTGCTTATTCCTCAAGGTAACAAAGATTTTGCCCTAGGCTTTCTTCCAGAAATTCGATGGTTTTCATTTTTTAATTAATTTAGTGATCCAGTTTGAGTTCATTTTTCTGTGAGTGTGAGATGAGGGTGAATTTTCATTGTTTTTCATCTGGATATCTAACTTTTCCATTAACATTTGTTGAAAAGACTATCCTTTTTCCCAATGAATTATCATGAAGTCTTTGAAGAAAAGCAATTGACCATCCTAAGTGTGGATCCATTTCTGGATTCTCTATTCCACTCTATTTATCTATATGTTATGTAACCTTCTACCAATATCATATTTTCTTGATTGTGTAAATCTTTAAATCAGTTTGTATAAGTTCTCCAGCTCAGTTCTTCTTTTTCAAAATTGTTTTAATTATTACAGGTCCTTTACAAAGTCATAAATTCTAGAATCAGTTTATCAATTTCTACCAAAAAAAAAAAGTCTGCTAAGCATTAAATCGAATCTACAAAACAATTCGGGGAGAACAGACCCCTTTACAGTATCAAGTCTTCTGATTCACAAACATGGCATACCTCTCCATTAATTTTTCTTTAATTTCAATCTCAGCTGTGCTTAGTAATGTTCAGTAAACTAATCTTGCACATACTGTGTCACATTTATCCCCCAAAATCATGATTTTTGATGCTGGTATAAATGGTATGTTTTTATTCTACCACCTACCTAACTGCTTACTGCTAATATATAGAAATAAAAGTGTTGTTTGTATATTGACCTTGTAACCTGAAAACTTATTAGTTCTAGAAACTTTTTATGTGGATTTCTTTGGAATTTTTTATATACATGACAATATTGTCTGTGAATAAAGATAGTTTTACCACTAACTTTCCAATCTATATGCCTTTTACCTCTTCTTCTTGTCTTACTTACTGCACCTGCTAGGAGTTCCACCACACTGGTGAACAGAAGAAGGGAGAGCAAACATCCTTGTCTAATATCCAATCACAGGGTAAGATGGGGCTCAGTCTTCTACAATGAAGATAACATTAGCTTTTTACAATGATGACAATGTAAGCTTGCCATAGATGTCCTTTACTAGATTGAGGAAGTTCCTTTCTATTCCTAATTTGCTGAGATTTTATATTGTGACTGAATGCCTTTTTAGTATCTAATGAGATGATCATACAGTTTTTCTTTTATAATGTGTAAATATGTAAATATGGTCGATTATACTAATTGATTTTCTAATGCCCAACCAACTTTGTGCTCCTGTAACAAACATCACTTGGGTTTTATATATTTAATTTTCTAATACTTGTTAAGGATTTTTCAGTCTACGATCATAAGGGATATTAGTCTAATTTGCTTTTTGTGATAATTTTGATTTTGGTATTGGGGCAATTCTAGTTTCATAAAATTAGTTGGGAAATATTTCTCTCTGATCCATTTTCTAAAACAGTTTGAGCAACTATCATTTCTTTGTGTATTATTTCTTCCTTAAAGTATAGTAACATTTACCAGTGAAGCCAGCTGAGCCTGAGTTTTCTTTCCAGGAAGTTTTTAAATTACAAATGTATTTCTAAATTAAACACTCCCTGGGCAAGATGATCACTATATCTCAGAAAGCTACACAAGGACCCAGTGAATAAACTACTACTTAATCTTGAAATTTACAAACGTAAGAAAGTAAGGAGGTTTAAAATATTCAAGAAGGCCACAGACTATCCATAATTATGAAGAGTACCATAGCATGTTCATTCATGTACTACATTTAAAATTTGTGAGAGCTAGTGAGTTAGATAATATGTGCATATGCTGGAAAGGTTTTTTTCCCTTATGTGCTAGTGCCTATAAAACTGGTTTCAAACATCTGGAAAGACTGGGTTTACAAAATAAAGATGGAATAAAAGTGAGTCCACAATTAAATAACATGTTCAGCAATTGGGTAATCAGTTCAAACTTGAATTTCCCTGATGTATTGTTGAACAAACTGCCTAAAGCACATTCTTACTTCTACTTTCTCAATGTTTTCCATAACTGAGAAACTCATATGGTCTCTTTTTACCCCTGCCTCCTGGGGAAAGAAACTTGGCAACTGTACTTGGGGTATTTTAATCAGGTAGGTTTTCCTGGCTCTTCCTGTTAATCACCTCAGACAGCCCAGTGCAGCTCTGGCTTGCAATATGAAACAGAGTGTTACATTCAAGATAAAGTTCATGACCGTTCATTAGTCCCTTCCCATGCCATCTCTCCACTGAACGTGAGTTTCTTTGGCAAGAAATGTGCTCTGAGCCCCAGAACTAGCAAACAGAGACACATCATTTCCTTTGCTAATAAAATAGACAGGGCTAAGGTCACCACCATCATCATTCAGGGTACAAACAACCATGGCTGGGTTTATTCATCCAGGAGATGGCAGGAGGGGAAGGTTCTCACAAGCAGGCTTAACCAGGTCTTTAATGCCATAGAAGCTCAAGACAGCATCTGGAGTTTAATATCAAAACACCTGGCTGGGGAATTTGAGTATTTCAGACTTTGCGCTATCTGCGCAAGTAGAGAGGATGGAAGTTAGAAACATCAGCTTTCTTCTTTACTTTGCCTCCCATCAAGAATATTAACTGACCACCCTTTAGTAGTCTTCTTCCTTTCTAATTAAAAAAATCTAGAAGTACAGAGAGTGGCATCAGACACTAATTTATAAGTGGACAAGAATCCAAATTTTATTCATTTAAAAAAAAATTTTTTTTTTGAGTTGGAGTCTCACTCTGTCGCCCAGACTGGAGTGCAGTGGCCGCTCCTAGCCACCGCAGCCTCGACCTGCTGGGCTCCGGCGATCCTTCCACCTCAGCCTTCCAAGTAGCTGGAACTACAGGTGCGCGCTACCATGCCTGGCTAATTTTTTTTTTAAAATTTATTGTAGAGATGAGGTCTCGCCAAGTTGCCCAAGTGGGTCTCGAACCCGCGGGCTCAGGCAATCCACTCACCTCAGCCTCCCAAAGCACGAGATTACAGGTTGAGCCACCTAGCCAGGCAAGAATCCAAATTTTAAAAAGCAACCAGTATCCAACACAATCACTAAAAGCTGACCTGTAGGGTAATACAGTGCCTGGAAACTCTAGAAAGGTCACTACAGAGATGAGAATAGCCTTTTCCTTAAGTATGTAAGTTCTCTCCGTCTCCCTTTCTGTCTCCCTCGTTCTGCCACACAAATATACAAGATCTTTTTAAAAATCAAGTTTCCATTTTCATGTAAGATACCATCCACAAACTCTAACAGAGTATTTAGAAGTGTTACACAGCTTTAAGAAGGAAGGTCAAGAGTTGCTGTCAGACAGACATGGGTTCAAGTCCTGGTTCTACCACGTCAAGTTCTGTAGTGTTAGTCAAGTGACTTAAACTTTTTAAATTTTTGTTAAGTATTTATTTTTACTTAAACTCGTTGAGCCTCAGTTTTCTCATGTGTGAAAATGCAGGTTATGATATATAGTGAAAGAAAATTATTGCAAGGATTAAATAACATATGCAAACCAATGAAAGTTCTGCTGCATTAGAAATGTATGTACTGAGGGCAGGCGAATAAAAAAAAAGAAGTGTATGTCCTACTCTTGTCTTGTTTGACAAGCTCTAAGAACCAGTTGTAAACTTCCGAATGCCAAACATTCCCTTGGATTTTCATGGAAAAAGATGTCTATCTCAGGCCACTGTCTTTGCATCCAGACCTTACATAAAGAGAAATGTTTCATATGTATATATATGTTTTGGGTCAAGACGTGAACCAAGTAATGTGGAATTGCTTATGTGAATTTTGATGAAGAGGCCTTTTTGAGGATGAGGCATTTGAGATCCTATGCTTTTTTTTTTTTTTTAACCTCTATTTAAAAGCTTTTTTGGTTCTGTTTTTCAAATATTCCATTATTTCAAAATTTACAGGCTGCAGCTCATTAAGGGAAGAATTTGGATATAAAGAAACTGCCAAACCTCTAGAGATGGCATACATCTTTTACTGTGTGAAATTTAATATCTGAATTACTTAATTTTTTGCTTTACTATCACATAACTATAAAGAAAGAAAAATTTGAGACCTAGGGTTTTAGAAATGTGGCTTGCTTTTTAAGTCGGGGGTCTCACTCTGTCATGCAGGCTGGAGTGCAGTGGCACAATCATGACTCACCGGTGCCTCAACCTCCTGAACTCAGGCGATCCTTTCACCTCAGTCTTCTGAGCAGCTGGACCACAGGTGCACCCCACCATGCCTGGCTAATTTTTTGATTTTTTTTGTAGAGACAGAGGTCGGGTCTTGCTATGTTGCCCAGGCTGGTTTCGAACTCCTGGGCTCAAGCGATCCTCCTGCCTCAACCTCCCAAAGTGCTGCGATTACAGGTGTGAGCTACTGCACCTGGCCGAAATCTGGTAAATATAAAGTCTGGTAATAAAGGTGCTTGAAAAATGGAAGTGTAGAGTTTCTAAAAGTTGGGCAGTGTTGAAAAGTAGAGGAGACTGGGCAGAGGTTTAGATAATGATGCAATAAATAGTCAGGGGTTCGCTGTGCAAGAGGGAAGGGATGAGAGAGAGAAGTTCTTGCTCCCAGCTGTAGACTGTAAGCACGCAAACACCAAGGCATTAATACTGCTTCTGATTCTGGGTTTCTGGGTTTTGCTTTAAGATGACTGTTCTTATATAGCTAATGGCAGAATCCTAGATAATGAATTAATTGCATTTTCAGCTTGTGTTAAGTTGACAAGAGTTAAAATGACTTGTAATTATTCTTCATTACTTTAGCTCTCAAACACATCCAATCACCAGATGTGGCTGGTTCCACCTCTAAATGGGCTACTTCATTTGTTACCCATAAAAAGATTGCTGTCTCCTGCCAAACTCAGCATCAGGGAATGTCTTTAACGGGGCTGCTTTGATAAATCCTTGGCACCACACACCCCTCAGATCCAAACTGGAGCTCCAAGTGTGGCCAAGTATGAATTTACTAGACCCCTCAAACACAAAATGCAATCAATGAGGTTCTCCCTTTCCCACCGTAAGCTTACATTTCTTGCAATCACCACTTTCTTGGTCCCAGAAGAACTGTCATAGTTGGCCAAACCATCTATGACCCCAAACAGTCACAACTTATCAGCCTGATGTTCTGGTTCCCACACTTCTTTTCCATATTAACCCTAAAACTATTTTGATGATTTTTTGAGACACTGATGCTAAGTTTGTATAGTGTTTCCAACCTGTCAAAACACAATCACACACACGGCCTCACTTCCCCCTCTCAAAAATTAAATGAGTAATATCCAAAATTTTTTTTTTTTGGAGTCAGAGGCTCACTGTTGCCTAGGCTGGAGTGCAGTGGCATGATCATGGCTCATGGCAGCCTTGACTTCCTGGGCTCAGGCGATCCTTCCACCTCAGTCACCCAAGTAGCTGGAACTACAAGCATGTGCCACCACATATGGCTAATTTTTATTTTTTATTTTTTGTAGGGACGAAGTCTCACTATGTTGCCCTGGCTGGCCTCGAACTCCTAGGCTCAAGCAATATTCTCACCTTGGCCCCCCAATGCCGGGATTACAGGTATGAACCACCACACCTGATCACACTCACCTCTTTATTACTCTGGCCTGCCCCTCTGGCCCATGTTCCCTGTCTCCAGGATTCCCTACGCAACTTGTGGGTCAGGCATGAACCCAGATGTCATTCTTGACTCCTCCTCCTTGACTACCATCCAATCACCAGATGTAGCTGGTTCCACCTCTAAATGGCTATTTCCTTCTAGTTCCATCTCCTAAGCTCAGGCTACCGTGATCTCCTGCACAGATCACTGCAACAGTTTCTGGGGACCTGGCCTTAGCTTCCCTGATATATTCTCCACACTACAACACTGACTTGCTTAAAACTTCATAGATACTCCACTACCATCAGGCAAAGTCCAAACTCACTTAGGCCCTTCACCATCTGTACCCATGCCCAGCATTCCTGCCCATGGCTTACCAGCCCAAATCCCTCCCCAGCATCCCATACACTGAACTCCTTGGAATTTCCTAAACATGGTAAAACATTCCACACATTCAAGCCTCATTATGCTGTTTCTCTGACTTATCTTTCAGGACTCCACATAGAGGTAATTTCCCCCAGGAAAGCAACACAACACCTATCTACCCACCCACCAGAATTCCCTACCCAACGTTGGCTAGAGCCTGTCCTGTATATCCCCAGAAAATCCAGGATTCACTGCCATTCCACTGCACTGTCACTGCCTGGCTTGTCATTGGCCCCCATCACACTCGCTGCAAAATGAAGAAAAGGACAATGTCTTAGAATTATCCAGGACTTAGCACTAGTATGCAATATAGTTGCTCAATAAATGCTTCTTGAATTAATTAAGGTACTGTTGTGCATGATTTTATAAATAAGAAATCTGAGGCAGTTAAGTGACTTGCCTAAAGTCACAGAACTAGTTTAAAAAAGATTGAGACTAAGGCGACATCCTGTGATTCCCGCCCTATAGGAGACAGGCTGCCCAATGGCATGGGTTGCAGTTCCAAAGACTGAACCAGCCAAAGCAATGGAGAAACAGTACTAAGAGTAAAAGAAGTCTGAATGACAGATTTCCCTATGGCCTACACAGAACAGGCATTACATTCACAGGTCTTTAAACAGCTACATTCTCAAAGGCCTAGCCACAAGCCAAATTTCAAAGGCCCATATACAGTACTTTTTTCCTCTGTCACATGGAGAAGTAACTTCTCGAGTTCTGGAAGTTTCAGCAACAAGATGCAATTTGGAAACATGTCATCCACCACAACTTGATCTAGGGGCTGAAATTTTCCCTAAAAAACAAAAGAAAACAATAACAAATACTTTAGTCAGTCAGAATTCCAATATTCCAGTCAACAAACATACAGAAAAAGAAGAAAAAAAGATACATTCCCCCATGGCTGGGCCTTTCATTTAGTTCGGAGCTGTTTGTTGCTTCGGAGGAACCCCTATGCTGGAATAGGCTCTAGGACAGACTCAGCACCCTCTAGAAAGCTCTTGTGAGCCAGGGGTCTCAAGCAGCACACCATCTCCCTCGGGCATGCGATACAGTCACCAGGTGAAGCAGGGAATCAACATCTAGAAAAGCACTGGAAGCCACAGAAGCTTGCAAAGATGGGGCTGGTCCAGCCCATTCAACTTGAAGAATCAGCTGAGGTCACAGAGCAGGGGTCCTGATATCACACAGGAACAAGCCCAGGCCAGGCCCAGAACATACCGGTGTCCTCACTCCAGGGCTGAGGAAAGAAGCACCCGCCCAAAAAGAAAAACACCAAAAGTGAATCTATTCCTGTCAGGTTGCCTGACAATACTTCTAAATGCAGACAAGAATTGAAGAAAAGATAGCTAGAGGCTACGGACACGCTAAATCAGGCTCCTCTAGATACATATATATGGCCTGGTTGCCAGAGGGCCAGAAGTGCAGGCCATAAGAATTCAGAATGGCATTCTATGCAATTAGGTTTAGTTTTTCTTAACTTCCCAGCAACAGGGAGAGGTGCAGTTTGTCTAATTATCAGCCCCCTGACTTGGAGACACCAGACTTTGTAACAAATGCATGGTCTTGCCCATGTCGACCTCTAGTTCACTTTACTCTTCTGTTTCTGTGACAACACCTTCTGAAGACACAAAAACTATGTCTGACCGGTTTTCTTTCTGTAAATGCTGCTTTCTTGGGTTTTAAGTGTGAAGTCTCAATCATCCAGTAGTATGTGTGACAGACTGTCATACTTTCTAGTTTAACAAGTGCCATGAAATGCCTCAATTTAAATGTTCTTTTTCCTTCAAATATTGAGAATAATGCACATATTTCTCAAAGTTTTAGACCTCTACCTTATAACTATATTCTTCTATGATAACTGATATTTTAGATATTTAACTACTATAAAACAATATTTATATATAATGGACTACCACACAGTCATGATATAAAATAATTTCATAATTAACTAGTGTTTCATTCTTATTTCTTTACCACACTATAAGAAAATGCAATAGGTAATATGCCTTGCCTATAAAGTCAATAGCAGTTGAGATAGCTAGAAAGTGTTATTTTTACTGATTTTGAAATAAATCTTGTAATTAAAAAAGAACAGGTCAAATTTCAAAAGTGTGTTCCAATTTTTTTTTAACTAAATAGGAAATGATCATGTTTAAAATGTCCGGAAGGAAATACTTAACCATCATTAGTGTTACGTTAAAGGGCATTTCTAGTACTTGGGGAGAGAAAGTACAACGGTTTAAGATGGAAGCCAGCTGCCACCACAGGCAGCTTTTCTGCTTCATTCTGCACCTGTCAACTTGCACTTGCCACAGCAGCCTGGAGGCTCCCAGAGGGCCCAGGCTAGGGTAGGTCCATTAGAGTAACGGTCCTAATGAGAGATGGGGAAATGTTACCAGAAGGGGGCGGGGGGAGCCTTAAATGCACATCAGTGCATGTACTGGGGCTGGTTGGTGTCCTTCTCCTTGTTATCCTAGAGTGGTAAGCCGCTGAGGTTTTCAGTTTCCTCCCTAAATGCTCCCAGGGTCTTCCTGGTGGTGCCTAGGACCATTTCTGCTCCTTAGAGACACGTGGCTTACCAGTCTCACTGCTTGTGTGCCCTCATTCTATGGCTATCACAGCAGCTTCCAGATACAGGGACAGTGATTAAACTAAGGGATAAAACTTCACTAATCCACAGTGAAGGGCAGAAGGCAGGGAAGGAGAAGACTATAAGAGGCTAAGCCGCAGCAAGAGAAAGCATGCATTAAAGTTTTATTACTGTCAGCATTTAAAGCAACTCAATTTACCTACAAAGTGGGAGTTTTAGGAACTTGGTCTAAGGACAAGATAAGATAGATGGATTCATGGGGGACTGCAATACCCTTCCGAGGTGTCCAAGCTCAACACTATTTTCCTAATAATGCTAAGATGCTATCTGCATTTTCACTGTGTTGACATCTGTATTGATGATTCAAATGCAATGGTGGGTGAACTGCTGGTTCCTTAGAATAAGTCAAGGCGGTGGCACCAGACTGTCCTACTCATCACTGTACTTGCATGCACTTGCAGTTTAAAAAATGCTAGTCTTACTTAAGATGATCGATCCTTGATCAAGTAGTAAAAGCAATTGATTTTTACTTACATCTTGACTCCTGAGCACAAGTCTTATAAATACTCTGTGGTGAATATGAGGTCTGGCATTCTGCCAAATCATGCAACGGAGGCAGCTGATCACCAAGGAAGCATGGCTGTCTGAGTTGTAAGCAGAACTAGCCACTTTTTTATAAATGTCATTTTTACTTGAAAAACTCACTGTAAATGATGATTCAGACCTGGGTACTGGGCAGAATGTGAATGAAGTGAACCTGTCATTTCAAGGGAAATAGTGACAGTACTTATAGTCAATGGTATAATTTGGGCTTCTGAGCAAAAGTCAGAATTGTAGAAAACTTGTATCCACCACTATGACAGCTTCCCAATACTTAGCTTTATCATGAGATCAATGATGAAGGTAATAAGGGTGTGTGTGTATGTGTATGTGTGTGTGTGTGTGTGTGTGTGTGTGTGTAATGAGATGTATCAAATTTGGAAGATCTCCATAACTCAGTGAATCAATCTTTTCCAAACAACCAAAGCATGATGTTACAAAGTCATTCATGGGTAAAAAAGATCCATTTTAAGTGAAAGCTAGACCAATTGATTTTTTTTTAACTTAACATGGAAAATTTATTGACAATGATTCAGATTCTACATTGTAACTAACCTTTAAGAAACTACCCTTTGTTGAATTTTGAAGTAGTATCAAATAATATCCACAGTTATCTGAAAAGCTTATATTATTCCTCCCTTTACTGATTACTATCCTTCCACCTCAGCCTCTCAAAGTGCTGGGATTACAGGCATGAGCCTCCGTGCCTGGCCTTTATTTCTAATACAAATGTAAATTTTATCCATCTGGGATTCCTTAAGTCTCAGCTGGCGCTTTACCATTCGTGAGCTTCTACCAGACACGCCCCAGTTTACCTACTCCACAGTCTCTCACAAGAAGTCTCACAAAAGAGGATATTCTTCCTTCTCCCAAGGCCTGTGGTCAGTTTTTTCACATTTGTATTTCAAATCTAATGGGCACTTAAAGTATTGTGGTTAGGCTTTGTCACTAGTAAGGCACATAGCACTGTGAATTAGGCAATTCAGGGGTCACGGGCAAGCCGTGTTGAACTGGATCAAGACACAGGTGCAAGACTCAGGCCAGTGCAGGGGGTTCTGTCCTGTACCAACACACTCATTACACGTTTTCTACCATCACTACCTTAAACCTGAAGTGTTGGGAGGCCACATGGGGGTCATTCAAAGGGGAGAGAGGAGATCAAGCAAAAACAGTCAGTTCTGTTTCCTCACTGTAAATGCCCCAAACAGGGAAGCTCACCTCCTTATCAGCCTTGATGAGGTAGTGGAGGAGCAGAAACAGCGGGTCCATGGGGGTGGCAAAGTGGAGAAGACCTCCTGTAGATTACAAGAGAACAAGGGGAAGGGAGCGTCCTGGGAAGACATTGGGTTATTTCCCCTGAATCCCAATGTGAAGACCATTTGCTGATAAATATATGTGAAGTCTCAAGTTCAGAAGATCTTCTCACACAGGTCCAAGAGTCTACGTGATTCTCTTAAGAGGCAGAACGTGCTTTATGAGATTTACTGCAAAGAGCTTCAAATCCCTGCGTGGAGAGGAGAGCCAATGGCATTGAGATCCATCTTTAACTTTCCGTTTCTTCCTTAGGAATCACTTTTTTTTTTTGGAGTCGGGGTCTCACTCTGTCGCCCAGACTAGAGTGTAGTGGCATGATCAGCGCTCACTGTTGAGCTCCTTGGCTCAGGTGATCCTTCCGCCTCAGCCTCCTGAGTAGCTGGGACTACAGGACACACCACCAAGCCCGCCTAATTGTAAAATTTTTTTTGTAGAGGTGAGGTCTCATTATGTTGCCTAGACTAGTCTCAAATTCCTGGGCTCAAGCAATCCTCCTGCCTCAGCCTCCCACAGTGCTGGGATTGTACGTGTGAACCACCACACCTGGCAAGGAATCATTTTTAACAGAGCCCCTCAACCTCCCTCTCAAAAAACAGGGGCTGAGAGGAAGCACAGACAGAATGCAAACCTGACAAACATTAGGAAACCTAATTGTCAGTCTACGCAACTGCAGTACCAACGTAAGTTTCTGTGCTTTTGAGGATGAAGCCCTGAGAAAACGAGTCTCATTCTCTTTTGTGCACAATTCTTTCTGTGGTCTGTGGACAGAAGAAAGTAGAATGCCTCAAATATCCACTGACTGTCCAACCCAACAAGCTGCAGAGCGTGAGGCAGAAACACAGTTCTCTTAGTATCCTTTTCCCCTCTAAGTCAGTACTGCCCCCAAATTAGGAGGACACGAAGAGAGACAGCACTTTGGTGGTAGAGGGGGTGTATGTATATGTGTATGGGGGAGGGGAGTGCAGGAATTTATATGACAAAATTTTTAAAGAAACTTTGTTATATTCTAGTCTATTTTAGAAACCAAATCAGTATCCAGTTGCAAGGAAATAGATGTGAACAGTTTGGAGATGCTCAAAAGAAAGTGTTTCCTGTCAACACAATGTGCATTCCATGGTACAAATCTAACTTCCGACTAAGGATGTGTCAGTGTTTTAGGAGACAGATCAGAGTTGGTAGTTTAAAATTTCCTACCATCTATAACACACAGGTAATGACCTAAACTTAGTGCTCAAATGATCTTTCCTTTTCCCTCGACTAAATCCACTTGATGCCAAGGAGAGATAAACCACTGACCAGACTCCACATCAGGTGGACAGACCCACAACCCCATGTGTGAAGGATGAAAAAACCCAGAGCATGTGTTTAGCTAATGGAAATGTATACGCTAGTCACCTACCTGACTGCACCGATTGATTTATAAACCAAGAATGATGTTTTTCTTTGAAAACTTTTACTTCAAACAGCTGCTGTAGACACATATTGAACAAGTAAATGGCTCCTTCTCCTGTTAAGAGAAATCTGTTTTTTATTTGCAAGTTCTCACGCACAGAGACACACATCAAATAGTTCTAAAGAATGTTTCTGGTATGAACATAAACATACATAGATACATTCTACACAAACGGACTGGAAGGAAAGCTTAGTGCTATTATACAAAGACGCGTGTTTTCCAGCTCTATAATCCCCACTGAACTTAAACCAAAAAATGAGAAAGTGCAAGTCATTTATCTTAACTGCTACACAGCCTCTCACTAAATCCTCCATCAGATCTGGACGGCAAACCCTTTCCAAAACTACCAAAGCCCAACAGTTCAGCAAGATGATCTGAGCTGGCCCGTGGGTCCCTGGTGCTTGGGTGCCATCACAGACTTGACCTGCTAGGCTCACATGATCCTTCGGCCTCAGCATTCTAGGCAGCTGGAACCTCAACCGGATGGCTTCTTCCCTTTCTTCCTTAATAAAAAGGGCAGAAGGGGGTGAAGCCCGTGCACATCGGAATGTTTTATCCCTACAGTTAATGGAATTTTTTTCTAACCACAACGCAATCTCTGGAAGTCAAGGAGCCTGAGTTTCCATCTATCTCCACCACTTGGGGAAGTTACATAAACCTTTCTGTGCCTCTGTTTCCACATCTGCAAAACTGGGGCAATACTGAACCTACCTCACTGGGTTCTTATAAAGATTAAAAAAGAACACATGTAAATTTCCTAAAACAGTACTTGGCACAAAGTAAGTACTGAGCAAATGTTAGCATTTACTTTTCCATTGCCAATAAAAACCTTTTCCGCCTGTTATCTATGGACATTTAGATAAAACAGACATTTTAGAAGAAGTCTGGCTTTCTTTTGTGCCGGTTCTGTTAAATGCTTTAGTTTTTTTTTTTTTTTTTTTTGAGTTGGAGTCTCACTCCGTCGCTTCCAGACTGGAGTGCAGTGGCCGCTCCCAGCCACCGCAGCCTCCACCTGCTGGGCTCTGGCGATCCTTCCACTCAGCCTTCCAAGTAGCTGGAACTGCAGGCGCGGGCTACCACACCCGGCTAATTTTTTTTGATTTATTGTAGAGATGAGGTCTTGCCAAGTTGCCCAGGCAGGTCTCGAACCCATGGGCTCAGGCAATCTACTCACCTCAGCCTCCCAAAGTGCGGGATTACAGGTTGAGACACTGCTACCTAAAACTTCTCGAATAAATATTTCTCACCTCAGCTTAGTCTTATACATAACTAAGAATTCCAAATATGGCTGGCCAATGACATTCAATTTCATTTTGAAGAAAAGGACACTGGAGGAAGTCAGGAAGTTTTTCCCTCTCGTTGCTTCTATGTACATGTCTCTCCAACAAGGTACCACCTACTGGTTTTTCCTTACTTTTGCTATTCAGTGTTATGGTCACTAGGAGAAAGTTCTGATTTGATTAAGTATCACGTATCTACTCAAAATCTTATAAGCTAATAGAAAAACAATTCCACAAAGAGATAAATAATATCACCAATATCACTACATATTTAGAATATTTTTACTATTTTGCCTAAAAATCAGAAGACAAAGCTGAAAATGTACTGAACATAAAATTAACATAAAATTGTTTTCCAATAAAATATGAATTCTTCAACATACAATGCTTTTAATTGGAAAAAAAAATAATAATAATCATCCCCTAACAAGGAAGTGTAGCTAAAACTTAAACTAATCAAAAGCTTGGCATGTCAAGTAAAAGCCTGCTATATTTCTTTTAACTCTGATTGTTTATTTTACTTTATAACATGAAATGAATATAAATGGAAGCTAATGTTGAATAATTGCTCTAAGAAAAGTTGGCTTAAGAAAGCCAAAGAAAATTACTGTGTTTTCAGAGAGAACTCAAACATGCTTTTTGTTTTGCCAGTATTTCTAATGACTGAACAGTTCTGTGAATGAAAATTATAAGAAGAAATTTTAAAAAGTTTAGGTCAAATGAATTTTCTGGGAAGACTAGTAATGTCATCAGCTTGCTTTTGTCACCTCATGCTGCTGTCTTAACGGTAAGAGCTATCCAGAAAGAATGAAGATACAAAGGCAGATAGGTATACACACTTATCAGTCACAAAGTTAAAAAACATTCAAGTTATCATCATCATAAGAGAAGAGGACTTACCCGAAGATGGGTTAGCCAGTTTTACAAACATAAGACCACTTTTCATCTTCTTTGAAGCATCTTTCAAATATTCTGAAAAGAAATAGTGAATGTGTAAAATTAAAACACACTCACTTTGTTGCTTACCTTGCTTATTTTACTGTTTGCCTTTCTTCTACTTACATTATATTTCCTTCAAAATTTCTGACTGAATTTATCAGTTACAAGGTGTGTGATCTTGAGAAAATGACTCATTTCTCTGTAAACCGTAGTAGAATTTCAGTTTTAATTTGTTTCGGTGAGAAGTGAGGTGAAGCAGAGTCAGATGGCCTGGGCTCACCATTTGATGGCGTTGTCATTTCAGGGTGACAAAAGGTCTTAATCTTATGTATCAAATTACATTTCTAAAATGATGGTAATAGTATACTTGCTTTTCAAAAGTTTAAACTAGCTAATCTATTGAAAACACTTAACATAATCAGGTAACTTGAAACGTAAAAGAAAGATAGCTACTATTACTATATTATTTTTAATTGTTACTATTACAAAGTAAAAATTTTAAAAATAAGTATTTACAGGACATTTATATATATATTTTTTACCACTACTATGATGACTTAATCCTGTCCTGTGTCCATTTTTCTAGTGAGATATTCATTGTTTTTACTACTTTATGAAGAATCTTTATATAGTAAGAATATTGTAATTCTGCTTATAATGATTTTTTTGCCATATAAAACATATCTTCTGTCATCATATCAATCTTTCTCATTATGGTTGTACCCTTTGTGTCCTTCTTTTCCTCAAGATTTTGTGAATTGCCGATATTTTCTTCCAATACCTTAAAATTGTATCTTTAACCTATCTCGAATATATCTGAGTATAAGATATAGGAAGAAAATCTAACTTTAATTTTTTTTTTCAATGAGTTAGCCAATTATATCGACACTATCTACTAAAGAACTCATCACTGAACTATACAACTTTCATGCTAATATTTACAACACATTTACAAGTCTGTCTGTGGACATTCTATTTTGATCCACTAATCCATGTATATTAGTTAGCATCGCTACCTCAATATTTAATGACTACACATTTAATTTCAATATCTGGTAAGGTAAGTTCCCTCTCTCATTATGTTTCCTCTACAATATTCGATTGTCAAAGTTTTAGTCACATGGATTAAAATATAAAGACCATGATAATTTTACTGATAACATCCTCCATATATTTTGAGCAGCATATTCACAGACCTCTTTAAAAATGTCCCTCTCTAAAAGGAACAAGGACGCTCTAATTAATAAGGGAACACAGCAACGACGGACTAAAAGGGCAGAAACAGAGAAGTCTGAGGAAAGAGGGAGTTTTTGCTTTCTTTTATTTTCAATGGTCCCTTCACATCTTCATAAACTTCAATATAGCAAGCGTGTTTAGAAATTGGCTTACCCATAAATGGTTAAAATACAGCTTTCTTCTTCAACTAATAATGACATTAACTATATGGAAATGAAATCTGATTTGGGATTTCCACTTTCAACCAGGATGAAGTAACAGGAATTCAATTTACCCTCCCACCTGAGACAATCAAAAACAAAAACAAAATATATGAAAAAACTATTCACAGACACCCCACACATGCCATGCAGGAAAGAGACCCCTGAGAGATGAGAATGGGGTGAATCTTATGATTACCCCAGTTGACTGCCTTGAGAGGGTTTCCAGGCCACATGTAGAAAAGGAGAACCCCAGTGAAACCCGCCAACTCTCTGAGTTGAAGAGATAGAGTTGCAAGTTTCAGAGATATCAAGTGACTAGAGTTCATAGGTCAGTACAAAAGCAAGGAGAGGACTACAAAGAAAGAAGACGCAGAGATCTGCAGAGGTCCTTCTTGAGTTTTCAACAGAGTACTGATCAGTGCATGCATATGATGAAACTACTCAAGAGTTAGGAGAACACCCATCTGAGCAGAATAGAGGGAATGTTACCTCATTCTCACTCTGGGCCCTGAACAGTGTCTATTCCCAGATAGATTGGAAAACCTCATAATCATGGCACTTTAAGTTCTCAAAAGGGTATTGACTCCATAGTAGGGAACAATTAGCCCTACATCAAGTGCTGCTGTGGTTCCACCAAGTGAATTTTAAAAGCAAGACCTAAAAGGATCTAACCCTGGGAGGCTGAGGGGAGTGGATTGCCTGAGCCTGCGGGTTCGAGACCCGCCTGGGCAACTTGGCGAGACCTCATCTCTACAATAAATAAAAAATCAGCCGGGCGTGGTAGTGCATGCCTGTAATTCCGGCTACTCGGAAGGTGAGGCGGAAGGATCGCCAGAGCCCAGCAGGTCGAGGCTGCGGTGGCCGGAAGCGGCCACTGCACTCTAGTCTAGGCAACAGAGTGAGACTCCAACTCAAAAAAAAAAAAGGATCTAACCCAAGTAACTTAACTGTGTCCCATAATAAAGCTTAAGAACATTTATAGGAATACAAAAATATTCATCATCCAAAAAGGTAAAATTCACAGTATCTGGCATCCAGTCAAATACTACTAGGCATTCAAAGAAGCAGGAAAATGTGGCTCATAATGAGAAAAAAAGAAATTAATCAATTATTGAAAAGGGGATATTAATATTATACTCAGATAGTAGAATTAACAAAGGCATTAAAAACAGCATTCCTCATAGATAAACACTTAAGTAGAGGCAGAGAAGATTTCTTTTAAAAAGACCCAAATTGAAAAATACACTGGATGGAATTAATGGCAGAAGAATGAATTTGAAAACATAACAATAGAAACTATCTAAAATAAAAACATAGAGGAAGAAAATTAAAAAGAAAAAACAGTATCAGTAAACTATAAGACAGTATCAAGTGTTTTAATATGTATAACTGGAGTCTGCAAAAGAGAGAACAGAAAAATATATGAAAAAAGTATGCCTGAAATGTTTCCAAATTTGATGTAATTATAAACCCACATATCCAAGATGCCCAATGAACCCAAAGCACAAGAAAAAGAAATAAAATCATAACATGCCTCATAATTAATTGTTCAAAATCAGTAACAAAAAAAAAAATCTTAAAAGCAGGCAGAGAAAAAAAGGCATATTATGTAAGGGGACAATACTGAGGATGGTAGCAAACTTCTTGTGAAAATAATGCAAGCCAGAAGACAACGAAGAAACATCTCTAAAGTACAAAAAGAAAATATCATCATCTCAGAGAAACTACTCATGAAAAATAAAAGTGTTAGACTTTTTCAGACAGATATGGCTGAAAGAAAAAATAGCAACAGGCCCACACTAGAAGAATGCTCATGGAAGTTCTGGCAGAAGGAATATATATAATCCCAGATGAAAATATAAATCTAAACAAAGGAATAAGGAACACAGGTAATATTAACTGCAAGGGTAAATAAATAAGAGTTTTTCTTATTATTTAAATCTCTTTAAAGATCACTGACTGTTTCAATAACAGCAGCAGCAATTTAGTATGGGATTTATAACATCTGCATGCATAAAAATGTATGACAATAGCATAAAGGGCAGGAGGGGAGAAATGTAAGTATACTAGTGTTTGTTGTACTATATGTGTAGTGGTATAATATCATTTGAAAGTAGATATCATAATTTAAGTCTGTGTACAATAAACTCTCAGTCAGTTAAAAATTACAAAATAAATAATGCTGTGACTAATAAGACGGCAAAGTAGAAGAAACAGAATCATAAAAAGTATTCAATCTAAAAGAAAGTAGAAAGGAGTAAAAGAGGCTCAAAGAACAGATGAGACAAACAGGAAACAAACAGCAAGATGACAGACTCAAACCTCACCATATCAATAATTGCACCCAAAGGTCTAAACACCCCAACTGAAAGCTAAGTGTCAGACTGGGTAAAAAAGCAAGATTAAAAACTGCATGCTGCCTATAAGTAACACCTTTAAATATAAAGATACAAGTTGATGAAAAGAAAGGAAGATCTATTGTGCTTATCATACTAACACTAATAGAATGAAAAATGAAGTAGCTTTAACAGAAAAGAATATTGCCAGGGATAGAGAAGGCCATTTTATAATTACAGTTAGGTGAATTAATCAAGATGGCATAACAATCCCAAATGTTTATGCACCAAACACAAAGCTTCAAAACGCACAAAGCGAAAACTGATAGAACCCTCTGCCCCATCCCTCACCACTGGAGACCACTAATCTGTTCTCCATCTCTATAATTCTGGCATCTTGAAAATGTTAAACCAGGCTTGGTGGCTCAGCCTGTAACCCCGTGCCTTGGGAGGCTGAGGTGAGTGGATTGCCTGAGCCCGCAGGTTCGAGACCCACCTGGGCAACTTGGCGAGACCTCATCTCTACAATAAATCAAAAAATTAACCGGGCGTGGTAGCGCGCGCCTGTAGTTCCAGCTACTTGGAAGGCTGAGGCAGAAGGATCGCCGGAGCCCAGTGGGTCGAGGCTGCAGTGGCCAGGAGCGGCCACTGCACTCCAGTCTGGGCAACAGAGTGAGACTCCAGCTCAAAAAAAAAAAAAAAAGAAAAGAAAAGAAAATGTTATGTAAATGGAATCATACATATTCTGTTTTAAGACTTTTCTTTTGACAACTTATTTCCAGATAAAAATGTAAAGGATAAAATGTAGCACTGTTAAAAGCTTTTCACAAAACTAAAACAAAAACTGTGTTTTCCCTCTTCCTCCTCCACCCCCCACTGCTGTTTCTCACTCTCCCAGCATCACACATCTTTATTATATCTCAAGGCACAGAAAAGGTGACCTCACCCTCTGTCAGTAACACACCACTTTATCTTATTTCACAACTATGGTAGAGCTTCTAATTTTAACTCAGTGAATTCTTGTTGACTTTCTGTTTCCTAATAGGAAACTGGATCCAGTGATCCTTACACATTTTTCTTGAGTTTTCCCATTCCTCTAGAGTTTAAAATAATTACAAATGTAAAATGCCAAATGTCTAAAAAATATATTTCTAATAACTCTAAAAGGGAAGCAGTGTTTCTATTTTTCCCAGGAAAAGTAAGTCCAGAGGATTAGCTAGAGCCTAAAACATTAAGCTATAAGAACTTTTGGAATTACAAACTTGAAAATACTGACATTAATGAGTTATGCTACAAATGTCAATGTTCTCTGAAATATGCTTTGGGATGTACAAATGTAGATAACACGAAAATGTTTATTTTGTGGGGAAAAATCATCTTTTCTCACATTGTGCAGACAAAACAAATTGTTGTTGGACTGAATTTTTTGACAAAGAACTTCAAGTAAGACACTATTCATATTGTTTTGCCTCCTTTACTACAGAATGCATTTCAAAACGAGTCCTTCCTGCCAATTTCACTTATTCACTTATCAACTATTGATGAGCAAAAAAAGACCCAGCCTCTGCCCATAAGGAGTTTATTATGGAAGCTCCATGGAAAAGACATAGTAACTCAAATAGTCATACATACAAACGTAGACTGCAAATGTAATGATTGCTAAGAAAAAGAATATATGGAATGTGAACCTTCCTGAGAGAAGACAACACAGATGAGGAGGTCTGGCAGGGCTTCCTGTGCCTAGCTTTGGTTAAGTTCTCTGATTTGATGGCCAAGGAGTCAAGGGAACTATACATTTGCTTCACCAGTTAAATCTCCTGGGTCAAACCCAGTCAACAAAAAGGTTTTGTTTGATAGTCTCATTTTTTTAAAAACTGAGTTAGGTGCCAATATTTGAAAATCAGCGATTTTTACATAGAATTAAGTATGTTTTCACTAACTATGAAACAGGAAAAAGCTAGTAGGCAAAGATTTGGGCTTGTACAATCCAAAAGCCTGGCAATGACAAACTCATATTGTCAAATACAACCACCAGTCTCCACTTCCTCTTACCGTTTCCTTAAGCATCTTATATACTCATCTCATGATTGGATAATTATTAAATACTATGTCTGTCCTCACTAATCCATCTTCTCCTTTGCTAGAATCTATGCACCTATAGCAGGACTAGGTAACTATCAGGTGCTAAATAAATAGCCATTCAGTCATAAACACCACCCTCTTATTGAACCTATTTTATGTTACCAGTTCAGGCACTGTTCTAACACTAGAGATATAGCTGTGAATAAAACAAAGTTCCTGAAACACGGTAGGACCTTGGGGAGAGGGCTGGGTAACACCCAGGTTAATCTTTCCCCCCTGCACAGAGGATGCTGCCCAGTGAATGCTACTAAAACCTATCGGACTTTCTGTAAGAGGTGTGGCAAGCACCAACCCCACAAAGTGACCCAGTACAAGAAGGGCAGGAACTCTCTGTATGCCCAGGAAAAGTGGTGTTATGACAGGAAGCAAAGTGGCTATGGCGGGCAGACTAATCCATTTTCCGGAAAAAGGATAAAACTACAAAGAAAATTGTGCTGAGGCTTAAGTGCATTGAGACCAACTGCAGATCTAAAAGAATACTAGCTATTAAGAGATGCAAGCATTTTGAACTGGGAGGAGATAAGAAGGAAAGGGTCAAATGATCCAGTTCTAAGTGTCATATTTTGTTTAATTATAAAAAGAATAAAATCTTGAGGTTATATTCACTTCCTTTGGTTGCAGTTGTTTTTTGGGAGGAAATAAACAAGAACCATTCATAGAATTAAAAACAAAACAAAAACCAAACAAAGTTCCTACCTACCCTCACAGAGAGACTGCATCTAATTCATGTCTTCATTTTCCCTTGCCGACTTCTCCACGCCAGTCTATCAGTACCCATGCTGCACCCTTACCTATCAATTATCCAGTCTCTACAAGACAAAGTGTAGGATCTAGATGTGCTGGAACCTGAAAGTCCCAGGTCCTGAACCTCATCGTCCAACAGAAATAAAACATATTCCACAAATGTAAGACACATATATAATTTACATTTTTCTAGAAGCCACATTGAAAATAATTAAAAATACTTTTTTTTTGAGTTGGAGTCTCACTCTGTCGCCCAGACTGGAGTGCAGTGGCACGCCCCCTGCCACCACAGCCTCGACCTGCTGGGCTCCGGCAATCCTTCCACCTCAGCATTCCAAGTAGCCGGAACTACAGGCGCGCGCTACCATGCCCAGCTAATTTTTTGATTTATTGTGGAGAGGAGGTCTCACCATGTTGCCCAGGCCAGTCTCCAACCTGTGGGCTCAGGCGGTACTCTTGCCTTGGCCTCCCAAAATGTTGGGATTATAGGCTTGAGCCACCGTGCTCGGCTTGAGTTGTTTTTTTTTTTAAAATCATAAAAAGGTGTTAAATTTTATCAAATGCTCTTTCTGTGGCTTTTGAGATGATTATATGGGTTTTGGCCTTTATTCTATTAATATGGCATATAACATTGATTTTGCTATGTTGAATCAACCTGGCATTCCTAGGATAAATCTCACTTGGTCATGGTGTATAATCCTTTTGTATACTCCTAGATTTGGTTTGCTAGTTGTTGAGGATCTATTCATAAGGAATTTTAGCTGTAATTTTCTTTTCTTATGACGTTTCTGTCTGGGTTTGGTATCAAGGTCATACTAGATTCCTAGAATGAGTTGGGAAGTGGTCCCTCTTCTTTCACTGTTGGAAAAGTTTGTGAAAGATTAGTGTTAATTCTTCTAATGTTTAGTAGAATTCACCAGTGGAGTTATTTGGGACTGGAATTTTTTCTATGGGAAGTTTTTAATTTACTAGTTTAATCTCTTGTTATAGATTGTCTATTTCAGATTGTTTATTTCTTCTTAAGTCAATTTGGCAGTTTATATTTTTCTAGGAATTTGCCCATTTCATCTAAGTTATCTATTTTGTTGGCATAGAGTTGTTCATAGTATTTCCTTATAATTCTTTTTTATTTCTGTGAGGTCAGTAGTGATGTACTCCTTCATTACTGATTTTAGTTATTTTTGTCTTCTCTTTTTTTCTTGATCACCCTAGAAGGATTTATTGATTTTGTTGATCTTTTCAAAAGGGCCAACTTTGGTTTTGTTGATTTTTCTCTTTCAAAAATTATTTATTTCGTTTATTTCCGCCCTAATCTTTATTTCATTCCTTTTGTTTGCTTTGGACTTAGCATGCTCTTCTTTTTCAAATTTCTTAAAGTGGAAGATTTAGGTTACTTTTTAAACATAGGCATGCACAGCTATATATTTTGCTACAAACACTGTTACCTGCATCTCGTAAGTTTCAATATATTGTGTTTTATTTTCATTCTTCTCAAAGTATTTTCTAGTCTTCTTGATAATTTCTTCTGTGACTCATTGGTTATTTAGGAGTTTTTTGTTTAATTTTCATGTATTTATGATTTCCCCAAATTTCCTTCTGTAATTGTGTTTTATTTCATTTCATTGTTTTGGAGAACATATTTTCCATATTTTTAATCTTTTTAAGTTTACTGTTTTATGTTCATTTGAAAAGAATGTGTATTCCATTGTTGTTGAGTAGAGTGATAAATGTCTGTTAGCTCTAGTTGGTTTATAGTGTTGGTCAAGTCTTCTATTTCCTTAGCAATCTTCCTAGTTGTTTCATCCATTAATAAAAGTGGGTTATTGAAATCTCCCATAATTAAGTTTAATTATCTGTATCTCCCTTCAGTTCTGTCAGTTTTTGGTTCATGTAGTTTTGGCTCTGTCACTAGGTGTACATGTTTATAATTGTTACATCTTTCTGATAGACTGTTATAAAATATTCCTCTTTGTGTCCAGTGACAATTTTTGTCTTAAAGTCTATTTCATCTGATATCAATATGGCCACTCCAGCTCTCCTTTGGTTATTGTGTGTATGGTATATATCTTTTTCCATCCTTTTACTTTCAACTTATTTTTGTCTTTTAATCTAAAGTATGTGTAGTTTGCATCTTGTAGATAACATATAGTTGGGTCATAAGTTATCTTCCTCTACACTACTAATTTCTACCTTTTAATATGAATTTTAATGCATTTATGTTTAATATAATTACTGAGAAGGTATGATTTACATCTGCCATTTAGTTCTTTGTTTTTTATATGTTGTGTTTTTGTTCTCCTATTCTTCAATTACTGCCTTTTTTTGTGTTAAATAGGTATTTTCTTTTTTTGTTGTTTTTTTTTTGAGTTGGAGTCTCACTCTGTTGTCCAGACTGGAGTGCAGTGGCCGCTCCCGGCCACTGCAGCCTCGACCTGCTGGGCTCTGGCAATCCTTCCGCCTCAGCCTTCCGAGTAGCCGGAATTACAGGCACGCACTACCATGCCCGGCTGATTATTTTATTGTAGAGATAAGGTCTGGCCAAGTTGCCCAGGTGGGTCTCGAACCCGCAGGTTCAGGCAATCCATAAATAGGTATTTTCTAAGGCACTATTTTTGTTCCCTTGTTGTTTCTTTTACTTGATTTTTAAAGGAGTTATTTTCTTAGTGGTTGTCCTGGGAATTATAAGTCCCATCTTAACTTACAATGTAGTTCAGGTTAGTTTCAATAATATTTAGTAACTTTTCTGCAATATATTATCCTTTTCCCTCCTTTATGCTACTGTCATACAAATTGCATCTTTATACATTATAAGCCCATTAACACAGTTTACAATTACTGTTTTATGTAGTTATACATCAGATAGAAGAATTACAAACAAAAATTATACTGTCTTTTGTATTTATTTATGAATTTATTTTTACCAGTGCTCTCTATTCTTCATGTGGATTCAGGTCACCATCTAGTATCTTTACTTTCAATCTGAAAGACTCCCTTTAGGATTTTTGTGGGACAGGTCTTTTAGTGAGGTAGTTTTCTTTATCTGGGAATGTCTTAGTTTCTTTCTCATTTTTGAAGAATAATTTTGACAGACATAGAATTCTTTGTTGAGTCTTTTTCTTTTAGCATCTTACATATGACATCCCAGTGACTTCTGACCTATATGTTTTCTAAGGAGTAGTTAGTCAACTGTTAATTTTATTGAGGATCTCTTTTATTTGATGAGTCATATTTCTCTTACTGCTTTCAATATTCTTTGTCTTTGACTTTCTAAACTTGATTATGATGTATATGGGCATGCATTTCCTTGAGTTTATCCTATTTAGAGTTTCTTGCACTTATTAGATATGCAGATAAATATTTTAAAATCAAATTTGGGAAGTGTTTGGCTATTAATTTTTCAAATATTCTTTGCTCCCCTTTTCTCTTCTTGTCTGGGACTCCTATTATGCATATAATGGTATGCTTGATGGTTTCCTACAGGTCCCTGTTCAGTTTTCCTTATTCTTTCTCTTTCTATTCCTCATCCTGGATAATCTCAACTGACCTATCTTCAGGTTTCTGATTCTTTCCTTTGGCACCAAATTTTCATTCCAGTTACTGTGCTTTTCAACTCTAGCATTTATGTTCTTTCAAAATTTCTCTCTCTCTTTATTGATATTCTCTATTTGGTGAGACTTCATTGTTATGCTTTCCTTTCATTCTTTAGACATGGTTTGTTTTAGTTCCTTAACTATATTGATAGTAGCTGAATAAAATCTTTGTTGAATAAGTCCAATATCTTGGCCCCTCAGGGACAGTTTCTGTTGACAACTTTTCCCCATTGTGTATAGGTCATACTTTCCTGTTTGTATGTGTGTGGGGGTGTGGGGGTGTGTGATACTTCCTTTTTTTTTTAATTGAACACTTTAGATAATATAATAATACATGTGACAATTCTAGAAATCAGATTATTTGCCCCTAACTTCTCAGGATTTTGTTGTTGTTGTTTTTTGTAGTCATGGTAGTTGCTGCTATTTGTTTGTTCAGTGACGTTCTTGGACTGATTCTGTAAAGTCTGTATTCCTTGTAGCATGCAGCCACTCATGCCTCTGCTCAGTTAGCTTAGTGGTTAGCTAATGGTTTGAACAAGTAAGTCTCCCAACTCTTGCTAAGGGGGTCTATATGTGTGTTGGGGCATACCTTCAATACTCATGCACTTTAAGTTCCTGTTTTAGATTTCACGTATTGTTTTCCCAGGGCCTCAAGGTCAGTCAGGTGACAGACTAAGGCCCTCCCGGGTCTTTCCTAGGCATGCATATAGCCCTGAATATGTGCTCAGCCTTCTAATCCCCTAAGAATATATCAGCATTTTTCAAAGCCCTTTATGGTAATCTTGTTGCCATATAATACCATTAAGTTTTTGGCCAGATTTTTATTTTTCCAACTGATATTGCCCCATCAGAAGCTGCAGTGTTAAATAATTGCAACTGATTGTTTTTGACAAACAACCTGGGAATGGAACTTTTTCCACAGAGCAAGCTCTGAGGTCCAAGTCAGGTCAAATAACAGCAATGCCCTGCAAATGACTTTTCCAAGGAGCTGCAAGACAGGTCAAACAGGGACAATGCTCTGGGAATGGAACTTCTTGAGGACCTTCCAGCCAAGGCCTGTTCTGTCCAGCGGTTGAAGGCTGCTGGTTTTTACAAGTACCATGTATGAAAGACTGCTGGTTTTCAAGGCTACTGCAGAGCCAAGGAGAGGGAAATGGGAGTAGTTCAAGTTACAGTGCCACAAACCCTGCAGTTCCTAATGAAATTCAGCAGATTTTCTTGAATAAATACTCCTCAGGCTGCTTGAAACCTTTGGCTAATTTCAGGGGTTCTGAAAAAGTTGATTTTGACCATCTTTGCTGGTGTTTTCATTGCTTTAATGGAAAGGTGGATTTACATCCTCACTGAACTTTGAAGGATTAGTATGAAAAAAAAAAAAAGACCTCATATTACTATAATGCTTCTGATAAATTCCTTAGTCTATAACGTGGTATTAGATACTCCAAATTACTTGTGACTATTAAATAAAGGCTCTATTAAAGTTAGAGTTTTCATTTAAATTTGGAAAACCCTGGGTTATTCCATAGGCTAGCTTCTCACTCATTGGGCTTAGAAGCTCCATCCTTTTTCTAACTTTTACTCCTTCTTACCTACATCTAGCAAAACTGAAGAATAGTCAAATTAGGAAATTAAAAAACAAACAAACCTGCTTTTGGAGTAATGCGGGTCAGAAAACAGAGGGAGAGTGTAGAAGAAGTGTTTTCTTCTATAAACCTATTTTTAACTGATGCCTATTTCTTCAATGATGTCAGCACAGAAAGAACACTAGACCTGAGTTAGGTTCATATTCCAATCCCAGCTTCTCTCCTTCCTCAGCAGCATGACCCTAGGCAAGATACTCAAACTCTCTGTGCCTCAGCAGATTCATCTCTAAAGAAGCATAATAGTAATTATCTTACAGGTTTCTGTTAGACTGAAATGAAACGCATGTGAAAGTGCCTAGAACATGTAATAGGCAATCAGTTAAAAATCAGTTTTCCTTCCTCCAACTACATGTAAAAGTGAAGAATATGTAGAGAATAATAAGATCAAAATATAAAAGTCACAAATTCCAAGCACAGAGTTACTTAAGGGCTTAACAATTAGCCTTCCAAGCAAACATTAAATTAGAACCAGTGTATCTTGTCTAAAAGTCAGAATACAATCCGCATTTTATGTGTAAAAATCAAAAACTGTCTAGTAAAGTACACCATAGAGTTTCTGGCACATGGGATGTACTGAACAAACATGACATAAACGTATTGTTCAGTTTTAGAATAAACTTAGTAAGATACGATAAAGGCAAGTTTTTATACTTAAATAGTCAAACTTCACTTATCTAGCAAATTTACTCATGTAAGATACCTTCTTCTAAAACTATGCTAAAAAAAAAAGACTTTACACTCTATTTTTAAAAGAGAAGATAAACACTTTCTCTTTTTGACTCTTGAAAAAAAGAGTATAATGCAAGAAATGACATAAGCCATGCTGGCTAGAAGAGTCTTTTTGCAAAAAGAGAAAAAAATTCAGACAAATCAGAAGCAGTATCAGTCTTGCTGGTAATTTCAGGTTTAATAACAAGTTAAACTTTCCAATTATCTCTGTCACTGCCACTCTGGTTCCTTAGATCCAGCTGATTCCATAGTAATTTTCTTACCATATCTAACTGTGTTCTCTGGAAAGATCCCATTGTATGTCCCTCTGGTCACCATTAACTCTGGCAGCAAATCTTCCATATGTTTACCATCCCCATCTAAATAGCTCAACAACAAAAAAAGGAACTTTGAATGCTACTTTCCTGACATTTCAACTTTAAAGAAAACATACCAATGACAAAGACACAACTGTGTCCAGTGAACGTAAAATAAAAAATAACAACGAATATGTTGGGTCATTACTACCTACCAAGCACTGTTTAAGTCCTTTATATTGGTTATGTAATACATTCCTCATCACACCTTTATAAGGTTGGTACTACATTAACTTCTACTTTTTTGGACGAACAGTTCGCCCCAAGGTCACAGTCCTAAGTCAACTGTAGAGCTAGGATTTAAACTCAGGCAAGGGTTATCCCAGAGCCAACATTTAAATTATGATACTGTAGAGAAATTTTAATCTTAAGTCTCATACTTCTTAACTAAAAAACAAACTGCAGCTTGGAAGCACAATCATT
The DNA here is from genome assembly GCA_963574415.1 of Tarsius wallacei. Classification (NCBI taxonomy): domain Eukaryota; kingdom Metazoa; phylum Chordata; class Mammalia; order Primates; family Tarsiidae; genus Tarsius; species Tarsius wallacei. Next base: position 611 of record CAUYQG010039088.1, on the reverse strand, counting down.
ATCTTGATATGACTCTTCTCCTACAATACTAACAACTCAATCTCATCTGTCTCCCTCCTGTCCTGTCCTCCTCTTTCTTATCTAATCAATTGTCCCCACTACAATCCAGCCAGTAGCCCACGCTGCCAAGGAACAGAAGGAAGACATGAAGAAGGGGCATCTGGGCAAACCAAAAAGAGCAAAGGGGAGGATCAAACACACATAAAAGGACAAGGGAAAACTGTTGTGAAATGTAAGAAACATCTAGTGATAAAAACAGATAAAGGCAAGTTTGACCATGGCAAGAAAACAGAACTTTTCATAATAATTATGGATAATAATTCCTAATATTGTAATTAGGGATTTCAATATTCTCTATATAGCTGTATATACCACTTCACCCCCCAGTTATCTGTAACAAGTTAATGCTTAAAAATTAGGTCACAGCCGGGCTTGGTGGCTCAGCCTGTAATCTCGCGCTTTGGGAGGCCGAGGTGAGTGGATTGCCTGAGCCCGCGGGTTTGAGACCCGCCCGGGCAACTTGGTGAGACCTCATCTCTACAATAAATCAAAAACTTAGCCGGGTGTGGTAGCGCACGCCTGTAGTTCCAGCTACTTGGAAGGCTGAGGCA